>KN833032.1:182987-218142 GCA_000827315.1 Piloderma croceum F 1598 | reverse complement strand
CAAGCAATCGAACAGCACTTCGGCTTTTGGGATGAAGACAAGTATGCACAACTAAGTGAATCATCATCCAATCCGAGTATTTGTGCTGCTACTCACAGATTCTCAGGCAATTTCATGTTCAACCACTACCGCGAGGCTCTGAAAATCATCAAAAGTCACACAGCTGAACTTGCCGTCATCAACGTGCAGTTAGGTCTTTGCGCTGCCGATTACCACCGGTTCTTGGATGAGGAACGCAAATATCTCCACGGGCTGAAGAAAGAGCCAGAGGAAGAAGTCCTTCGATATGAGTATGTGGCGGCTCTTGAAGATCTGTCTAATATGGTGTGAGTGCCGTTTTATCATGTCTTTGTTATGTAACTCATGGCGTAGTAACAGAACATCTCTATCTGATGCGCATGCCGTTTACGGTCTGGTGATTGAGACTCCAGGTACCCCAGCCGAGAATAAGAAAGTCATCAACAAGGCAACTCGTACGATTAGCTCAGCTCACCGCAAGTGGCAGGCGGCTGAGAATCTTGTCCTTGCTATTGAGGACAAGCTCGACATTCTAACCCGGTGGCTTCCAGTGCACCCAGAATATGTGGCCGTTGTAGCGGCATCTGGGGAACGGCAATATAAGAGTGCCTTAGACGAGATAGAGCGTCTCGTAGTCCAGAGGCTATTTGAACTTACAAAGCTGAATTTGATGTCAACGGGTGAGACTTATCATCACCTCTCACTATGCTATTGACTAATGCTGAACTAGGCTATAAATTGCGGACACACATATCAAAGGCCCTTCAAACCCGATCTCATGCCATTCGAAATGCACTCGAACGCTACAATACTGCTGCTGCTAAGCTGAAACCTCCGCGGGAACTTCTCACATATAGCAGTATTATTGAGTACAGCTTTGTTGGAGACTTCTCACTCTTGAGAACCTCTCGAGAAGATATTCGACTACAGGAATGGGCACGGCCAGCTGTACGCGAAGCAATGACCAAGCACTTCCAGCTCGAACGCGCCCATGAAGAGATTATTCGGCTGAATATTGAAATTCGCTGTTTGCATACCGCTGTCCGTGACGAAAGTGAGGATGTAGCTGGATGCATTGAAGAGCTCACTTGTAGTGATGATACTCTTGATGCTCTGCTTGCTGAAGAGATTCGTCGTCGGTGGCAGCTGAAATCGCGGATCAACGCCCTCCATACCAATCGACTGCATACCATTGAGAAGACATTTGGCTTTAGTGGCGTACTAGGATGTGGGTTGAGACAAGGTCGTACTGGTGATTGCAGGATGCCAGGACTAGACACGGCTAGGGATTTGGTTGTTGAAGAGTTGTCTGAGGAGCCGGGAGGGCAATATGCCGTAGACGAATTGCTGCATGATTTCGAGAGACTCAGTATTCTTGTTACCGAGTTAGACTAGGTCAATTAACAACCTTTGCTGCTCGATACATGGAATCATCACTTCACTGAGCGGAGACGTGCTAAGGCAATGATTTCCCATTACTGAAGCGCATATGGTTGCTTGTATTTCTCATACATATCATATCTCATTGGCAGGTTACTAGCCATTGTAGAAGTCAATGGGCATTCTTCAAGTCACCCGGCACCATTCATTATGTTAAGATATCAAGGCCACATATCTGATATCAGGTACTATACTCTTACTATACTCCGATAGTCCTCGCAAAGTATACTGCAAACTACACAATCAGTACAATTTTGGGTACATCACTTAGTAGAGGTAAATGGCATCCAGGAACCCGATTCTGATCTCAATTTTTGAATTCATCGGGTGTACAAGGCTGCACAGAGGAAATAAGATGAGATAGAACATCACCCTAACCTTAAATTTGGTCGCAAAATTACTGCATTTAGTAATTCTGTGTTGTTTGGTGAGCTTTGTACCGCTGCCCTTGACCGTGTCTCGGGTGGTTTCACCGTCATACTCCATTGTCGTGGGTCTGTGCAGTCCATCAATAACCCTCCACTGCCCGAAGAAATGCAATTTACGGCGTATATCACCCGTTCGGAGGTCGAGAAACATGCCCCAATGTTCGATGCTGCAGTCTCACGCATTGCGCAGATCTTCGCAGCTGATGTCATGCCACAGCAGTCCAGGAACTATGATGCCAAATGTGCCATGTCATATGTTGATGTGGATAAAGCTGCGGCTGTATCTCGAGGCACTTCGAAGGAGGCTCCTCTCCTTGTCCCACCGGCCCTTTTCACGTCGTCTACATATGTCTTCCAAGGTTACCATCCTGGTTACCTTGAATCCTTCCTCCTTCGACCCCTCTACAATACCGTAGTTGGATTGCGTGCTAATCCCACAGCACACACAAAGATTGATTACCGCACCAAGGGTCTCCCTTCGCCATCGACAATTAATAAAGCTATACTACGGATTCCTGCAGTGAACCCACAGTCGTCATTTAACTGTCCTTCTTCATCTCTGACTCCGCAAGTCACTGCAAAACGAACGGCTCAACAGTCTCGTATCGATCGTCTTGCGTCACCTGGGCCAGATGCACTTTTTGGCGCACCTATTCAGTCCAAGCTGTTTGTCTCCCAGCCCCCTTGCACAGACGAGTCATCGAGCTCCGTCAGCTCAACCTCTACCATTGATTATTGGGACGGCGAAGATGAATCTTTCTCTCAAGGGCTTGACGATGCAATGTCATCCACATCGTTGATGGACAATTCCGTTTCATTCAAAGGGAAAGGTCGTCAACATGCTGTTGCGGCACCTCGGGCTCTATCGAAACTCGCACCGATCATCAGCATGGGTCCCGAAACTGAGTCTGCTCTTATCGCAGCTGGTTTGCCAGACACGGTTCACACCTACCTTCGTGATCTTGTTGGGAAGAGGGTAACCACGGGATGGATCTTGAGTCTACAGAATCCCCCGCTGTCATTGTCATCAGAGATTGCTGCAGCTGTTTCTGCAGCCGTACACCGTGACATTAACAATGTGCACTGAAGGTTGGTTATCTACTCTATGTCTTGTTTACGCTATTCTACAAATTGTTGCCTGCTATATCATGTTCCTGTTATCTGCTACATCATGTCTGCTGTCATTGCCTGTTGCGTTGAATACAAACTATGTGGTTTCTCTGCTATGTAGAGTCACGTGGACCATTGTTGATCGAATATTTGTCAAATTTTCACTTTCTTTTTTACTACTCCCTTGACAGATGGCCAGCGGGAATAGTCAACAGCCTGGATCTTGACAGCAGCCATCGGGCCCTTGTCAGGATGCTCGCAATCCTCTTTCGCAGCCAGCTTGGTCAATACTTGTGGCAAGGAACCGAGACAAGGCTGAAAAAATGCGAGCTGACATTGGTGCAGTGTGGGACCATGTTGACAATGCTGCGATAGATATCGGAGAGAAGTACAACAAGACAACAGTCTCTGTACAGCAAGCCATTGGATCAGGTGCTAGTCTCTCTTCTCGCAGGCACACCAAAGTCAATCCATGGTGTGCATATTTGCATGCCATTACCGAGGAATGCCGCGAAGAAGGTGGTAGTGGAGGTTAGCTATCCTCATGAAATCTGGTTTCATTTATCTCACCAATGATTTGGATAGATGGGCGGCAGTCGCTTCCGAACCTAGCGCGAGGCACCAAAGCACACTATGAATCTTTGTCCCAGCGAGAAATAGATGAGTATGTTGAACAGCTTACAATACACAAGCTTGCAAAGGGTACCGGTGTGCGGGTATCTACAAAGTCCAAGTTTATGGACATACGACACACCACCGGACACGTTCAGCGCGAGGTTAGCTATAATCGAAATATTCATATGTTAGTCACTGATGCATTCACGGGACTATAGCTCGCTGACCTCGAACAGCGCACTGGCCTTCAATCCATGCTTGTCACAGCACGTTCGTCCACGGATCTGCCGTATCACCCCCACGTTTTCAGCACTACTAGGACAGAGGACTTCCTACCCAGCACTATGAAGATAGATACCAACGATTTCACAACCCGATTCGAAGGTCATGCAATCCAAGGGCTTGATGGTATGTCTCTATTTTTTCCCGTGTACATGTTAGTGCTAACATCACGTCACAGGTGCAGTAAGCAACTACAAGAAAGCTGTTGCATGGTACCGCGGAGAGATTCGTCAAGAGATTGAGAAAGGACTTCGTACGTACCTCAGGACATTGTGCATCTTATGTCTACTCATTCACGAGACAGGCATTATCACCGGCAACCCAAAGGCCTGCATGAAATGGAAAAACTATGAGGCCGATATTGTGCAACCGTACCTTGTTTACATAGCTGGTTGGGCCAAGGACATCCCATTTGCTAATCTTAGTATTGCCAGCAACGGCAAGCCCGCTCTCATCCGACTACTCAAGGCATGGAAGGACGGCACTACACTCTGGCGTCGTCTTACCCAGTCAGAAGCAGATGAGCGACTGCGCGAACTTACAGCCAGCTATGCATCAGGTGCAAAGACAATGCCAGCCCCGCGGAAGCAGCGGTCCGACCGAGGCAAGAGTCACAAGAGAGCACGCTCCGAGCAGGAGAATGATAGTTCCAGTGAGACAGACATGCCTGGTCCGTCGAAGAGGATGATAGCCCTGCCGTAGTAGAACTATGTTGTACATAGTTTCTTATCTGTGATCTTGTGCTTAACTTGCTTGATAATAACTTAATGCAATCCTTATAAATTGCCGTACAGTGACCCTTGCATGTATTGTTCAGACGATTTGACTCACAATGAACCCGTAGAGGTCAAGGAAATGTCCTCATCATAACCAACGACGAGCACAGACAGCGAGATTCTTCCCGAATGTCCCGAACGACTGGAACCCGACATGGTGTCATGGGATGCAGGCCCGATCAAGATTCAATGAGGCAAGCTCGATATATTATATTACTAGTTGGGGGATTAACTGAGGGGGTACCACTGGTTCCAGTGGGAACGCGCGTCGAGGCTTACTAGCCTTGCTCACGAGGTCTACCAAACAAGGCTAATAAGGCTTACATCGTGGGAGGCGCAGGTGCATCGTTCTCCAGAAAAAGAAAGAGAAACCCGAAAGAAGAAAGCAACGCGGCTGGTCACAGATTAGTCACACGCGTCCTAGTCACCAACACGTCGATCAACGCACTCTATCCACGACTTCCACCATCGAATCCAAGCTCGTATCCATTCCCCGCGATGCCAATATTCAATGGAGTGCAATATTGGATCGCTGAATCACTTCCATATGATCGCAAAGTGCTCAACTCTAATTACCTCGATTTGAACGGTGGGGGCAAGGCTAATAGCATCGACCACGCGACTCACATCATTACGAACACGAGTCAGTTTGAGGGGTGGAGGAGGGTGGAGGATGGCGAGATTGACGCTGTTGTTGTCACTGTGCGTCTTATCACCTTGTACGCTGGAGTTTTAGATAAGCGCTCACATCGTGTGTTCTAGGAGACGTGGATCGACCGGTCTATCATCCTTGGAAAAGCACAACCGTACGCTCATTTAGCCTTTTATTTATGTTATCTTACTTGATGGATCATTTTTGACGTGTAGACCCCAATTTTACTCTGCGAATCCCGCAATGGTGTTCTCAGGCATAGTAGCCTGCGCTACAGACGTACGCCCCTCTCCATCCCCTCCTCATTAATCACTGACTTCCACTCAAAGATGACACCACCCGATCTTGAAGTCCTTTCCGCAGGCATAACAGCTCTAGGCGGCCAGTGGCGCACCGGCCTAACTCGGGACGTAACACACCTCTTCGCCCTAGGCCCTGGCTCAGACAAGTACGAAACGGCCATGCATTTCCAGGCCGATACGCATATGAAAGTGGTGCTTCCGCATTGGTTCGATGATGCTGTTAAGCTCGGGGTGGGCGGACTCCCGACGGCTGGGTATGAGTGGCCTGAGCCGAGGTATTTGAGGGCGGATATTGGGGAGGATGAGGGTGCCGGTGGAGGTGATGGTGGAGGTGATGGTAAGAAAGGGAGTGCTAGGAAGAGTCAGTTGAGTGGGGAGAAGAAGAGGTTATTCCAGAGCGTTGGTTGGACAGACCCACCTGCCCTCCGAAGTTCTTCGGCTGCCGCAACTGCAAAGAAAGACGTCTGGGCTGGACGGAGAATTCTGCTCAGCGTAAGCCTGGAACTGAGTGGGGGCAGGAGAGAAGCCGTCGAAGCCGGGATCAAACGTGCTGGAGGGGCGGTTGTTATTTATAACCAGGGGGGAGGCGATGGGGATCTAGAGGAAGAGCTTAGGAAAATGGGGGGCGCTGATGTGTTCATTACGCGTTATCGCCATGGGGCTGCGTATTTGAAGGTCTGTTATCTCTTTCTTTCACTTTTTCTCGCGTCTTGTGTTGGGGTACCTGTGCTCATAGTTAACCTGTCTTTTATTTTACTTTGGCAGGCGCTGAAGGCAGATAAGACAATCGGCACGCTCGCATGGCTGTTCCACGTCGAGTCATCGGGCGTACTCACCCCGCCCACCGACCAGCTCTTACACTACCCCATTCCGAAGCGGTCTATCTCTGGATTCTCAGCCCACGTACGTGATTTCTCTTTCGAAATATTTTCGTTGATTACTCAATATCTATCTGTTTGTTTCTTTCATAGAAAATAACAGTTACGAACTATACTGGCGAGTCGAGAGAGTACCTCAAGAGACTCATCATGGCCATGGGTGCTGAGTTCACTCCAAACATGTCAGGTGCAAACACAGTCGTCATCGCAGCATAGTACGTCCCCATTGTCATCTTAACACGATTCCTCAAACACTTACACGGCCACTCAACAGCATCTCGGGGTTAAAAACAACCAAAGCCCTAAACTGGTCCATCCCCATTGTGAACCACATCTGGCTCGAAGACTGTTTCATCCAATGGAAGAGCTTATCCGTCGGCGTGGCGAAATATATCGATTTCCCGCCTGGAACGGATTTTGCCATGATTTTAGGCGAGAGGGGACCTGGGCGGATCGTCTTGGGGGATTTAGAGAGAGAGGATGAGCTGCTGGCTGGTGAGGAGGTGGGAGTTTCCACGCCGAAGAAAATAGATGCAAAGGGGACACCAAATGGGGATGCGAAGAAGAAACAGAAAGAAAAGGAGAGGAAGTTTGGGAGTGGCGAGCAGCCTGGAGGGACTGCGACTAGTACGAGAGATGCGAGGGAGGTGGAAGATGCTGTTGGTTTCCTTGATGGGGATGGGGATGCGATGATGGATGTTGATGATGATATTGATGGTGCTGGGATGGCTATGGCTATAGATGACGATTACGATGGCGGGGAGGAAGAAGTCTCGCCATCTAAGGCTCTGACCGCGCGGATGAATGCGAAGAAGAGCCAGAACAATGACCATGAGGAGGAAGAGCTAATTTCGCGATCAAAAGCCTCGAAGGAGAGGAAAAGAGAGAGAAAGAGCCGGGATGGTGACGATGATGAGATGGAGAAAGTTTTACCCTCGAAGGCTTTGAAGGCGCGGAAGAAGGCGAAGAATCGGGATGATAAAGAGGAGGAATTTTTGTCCTCAAAGGTTTTGAAGGAGGGGAAGAAGGTGAAAAAGAACCGGGACGATGATTATGAGGAAGCAGAGAGCGAAGAGAAGGTGGAGAAGCCGAAGGGTCGGTTGATACGCAGGGCAGGGGTTACGAAGGAGGTCGAGAAAAAGAAGACGACAGAAAAGATGAAAGAGAAAGTTCCGGACGAACCTGAGCCGTCATCAAAAACCAGGCCTCGGAAGGTTATACTCTCGGACCCGACTGACGACTCTGACTCTGCCGTGGAAATCTCAGTGAAGGCCAAAGGGAAAGTAAAGTCTAAAAATGCTCCGGTAACACCGAACTTGGACAACGACTCTGACTACTCCGTCGAGAAAATATACGTCAAGGCCAAAGCATCTGCACAAGCCAAACCGAAACCTGCTGCTCGTCCGCCGATCAATGACACCCATGAAGGCGACGATAGCGACGAACCTCCCATCCCGAAGAAGTCTCCTTACACGTCTATTTCGAAAGGAAATGGCAAAGCAGTCGACGTCGCTTCTCCCATTCGCACCCCCAAACGCGTCGTCTCAGTCGTCCTTCCAGCTCTGGGCAGCAGCAAGCAGAAACCAACTCATTTGGCGCGAACCGCGTCATTACGCGTTGAAGCAGACAAAGCATCCATAAGCTCTTCCTCTAAACGCGCTCGTCCAGTAAAAGGCGGCGATCTCGTGCCTGACTCCCATTCTGGTGGAAGACGTTTACTAGGTGGAGACAATATCGCACTTACACCCTTGCCACCGAAACGATCTGCCCTCATCAAAGCTACGAACCACTTGCATAATGTCGCGATGCCCGATCTGATGAACTATGCACAGGAGAAGAAGAGAGGGTTCAAAGGAAAAGACGGCGACAGAATCAGCGACAGGAGCGGGGAGACATCGACTGCGGGGAAGGCACGGAAGAGGCCTTCTGACATTTTGTCTGATCCTCCGACCTCGGATGAAGAGGCAGAGCGGAAAAGGAAACGCAAAATTGGCACGGGAGTGTTGAACAAAAAATCAACCCAAGCTGCCAGCGACGAAGGCAGTGAGGTAGAGACTCGGCCGCGCAAAGTCACGAAGAAGGTTCGAGTTGTTTCGGGCGACGAAAGAAGTGACGGTAGCTCGAGCGAGAAGGTTAAGAAGGTCAAAAGGTCTGTACTCTATTACGATCGTGGCACCCCGACTCACTCGATCAAATCCAAAGTTCTGTGGATAAGAGTCGGATTTCAAAGACAGATCCGACTACCGTCAAGCTGATGACAACACAAGTTACTCTCTCCGATGATGTGACGAAGGTAGGTCTAGATCGCTGCATCTGAAACTATCTAATTCCGTGTGCAGAGCTTATCGAGAATTGGCATTCGGTTCACCGTGCGACCTTCAGAGTGCACTCACTTGCTAGTTCCTCAGCTGGTACGGACGGAAAAGTTTCTCTGCGCCATGGCTGTTGCGCCTTTCATTTTGAAAGAAGAATGGGCGCTGGAATCCGCTGCAGCAAAGCACCTCCTCCGTTAGTTTTATTCTATTGATTGTGTTTTTGTGACACAGTAACCATATCGCTCCGATGCAGCGGAAGAGAAATACTTGCTTCAGGACTCTAAGAACGAGCGGAAATACAACTTCAAACTATCAGACGCCCTTCAACGTGCCAAGGCTGTTGGTGGCCGTCTCTTTGACAAGAATATTTTCTACGTGACGCCCAAAATTCCGCTGGACGTGCAGCTTCTCAAGAACGTGGTCAACGCAGGAGGGGGTCAAGTAAATAATCCGTTCTTACATTTTTGCGCGCATGGCTTACATTCCTTGCTTCTAGGTCTTGACTACTACGCCAACCATCCGTATACTCAAAGCAAATGAAAATCGATATGTCGTGTCATGCCCAGCCGATGCTTCAATATGGAGGCCTCTGGCTGAGAACGGCTACAACATCTATTCACCGGAACTTCTTCTGACCGGTGCCCTCCGACAGGAGATAGATTGGGAGGACGATGCGAATAAAGTACCTGGATCCTTCTAATATATAGCTCACCGACGCAATATATTTCCTTTCATTCACCGATGCTATGTTTAGTTGCGACCTCATCTCGTCCTGTAAGTTTGAAGTTCACATACCGCCTGCGAGACAACCTCACGTCGAGGACTTGTTGTGTGATGCAGGAGTAACGCGGGATGTCTGCCCGATCAAGTTTATAACGTGGCTCGATAACGGTGCGGTGGAACTCAAATGAAGGGCGGACTGTGCCGTGAAGGGATCTTCCCATGTCAACCAGACAATGGAACTTACTCTACAATTAGCCCACTGCATCCAGTAAATCACCCGAATAGTGTATGGCATAACCGTGCCAGTCTACTACGACTTTACGAGTACTTAGCTTAATCAGGGACCTTACTCCTGAAATTAGTCCATCAGGAAAACCCGAAAAAAAAACCTATTGGCCTTTGCTGGCTTATGCACTTGATCAAGTACATTCAGTGCAAATTAAAGCGATTCAAGTGGCAAATTAAGCAAAAATAAGCTATGTCCCCGGATGAATTTCACTTATTTTCGACTTATTTGTACTTATTCGGCAATAAGGGCGTCAAGTACAAATTAAGTTTTTTTTCTGGTTTTCCTGATGTCTGCCAAGGAGCCATGCCGGATGCAAGTGCTGGACGACATTCCAATAGGAGTGACCACAAATGTTTCATGGAGGTGGGTTAGAGGTCAGAATCGGTGAAGGTAACAATAGTAGACGCACCTGAATTGCATCCACTGGTAAGTATCACATTTGCTAATATCGGATGATTTGACCTTACGCTTAGACTCCACTAATCACTGAGCAACTCAAGCCGAAAGGACGCAGTTCGCCCACAATGGGTTGACTTTGCGGTCATCCTATTTCCACGCTTGCCGCTTCATCTCAGAAGATGAAAAGTCATGCAATATTTCTAGACGTAAGTAATGGATATTCGGGGACTGATCCACCGCAAAAAGCAGTACTCATCGTTGATCCAAGCGATTCAAGGCGGACCATTTTCATATATTACAATCGAAGCTGCCACGTAGTTGGCCTACCGGACTTTGTGTTGAAATGCTCAAGTGAGAACCATCGACAGGGGCCGAGGATAATTCAAATAAGGCTACAGCTCCGCCGCGGCCTAGATTGGGCCGAATTCAACTTCACCACTACCCCATAATTTCAGCATCAGAAGCTATCCAGCATACGGTATCGTCACCAATTATCATTGGCCCTTTCAAACGCCTGCACGCTTCAACATCTGCTCATCTGGCTGACTAAAAATTAGTTATTGTGCGAATGTAGGAAGCGCATTCTTTGCCAATCGTCGGTTGTTTAATAAGTGCCACTCTATAGATGCCATCCTTCTGGAAGTTATTCCTTGGCTTGCCTTGTTCTACTACCAAACAACAATCTAGTATCCAGCAACCTCCCTGACTTGCCTTACCAACGACAATGCCTGCTTTGACTATCTCAACTGTGTACCTCAGTATGCTTCCACGACTTTTCCATTGCTCAACGCTCGCCGATTCATAATTTTTTAGTCTCAGGGGCCAACCGTGGCATCGGTTTTGGTCTCACTGAAGTCCTCGCCAAGCGCCCCGGTACTGTAGTCTTTGCGGGAGCGCGTGATCCAACCAATGCCACTGCTCTCAACGCTCTAGCAGAAAAATATCCTCACTCTGTCCATGTCTTGAAGCTTACTTCCGGGTCGACCGAGGACAACAAATCTGCCGTGGTGGAGATCGAAAAGACGGTTGTTAATTTACTGCTTGATAAGTTCAATCCGCTCACCTTTACTCTGCTAGGTTGGCCAACTTGACGTCGTGATTGCCAATGCTGGTTGGTCTATTCTGCCCTCTTTAATATATCTTCTGACGTAGTGAAATTTTACAGCGACCGGGGGATATTACGGATCATTGCTGACTACTCCCGGAGAAGAATTTTTGAATCATTTCAATATCAACACGCTCGGCCCTGTGACCCTTTTCCAAGCAGTGCATTCTCTGCTTATAAAGAGTCCATCTGGCGCACCTCATTTCTGCGTAATATCGTCAGCCGTTGGATCGACGGAGCTGGGGCTGTCGTTTGGAGCTGCCGCTTAGTGCGTAAAGTTTAATGTTGGTAAATATTTTTCATGCTTATCTTCCAGTAACGTATAGCTCAGCATCGAAGGCTGCGGTCAACCACCTCACGAAGATTATTCACACGGAGCACGAAGCAGATGGCATCATCGCAACTGCCATACATCCAGGATGGGTCGCGACAGACATGGTCCGCTACCTGGCTTCATTTACATGAGAATAATAAATGACAAAGATCATACAATACAGGGCAACTTTGGAGCTAGCAGCCTTGGCATGACAGAGGCACCTGTCACTCTCGCTGAAAGCGTAGCAGGGATCCTTTCACACATCGATGGGGCCACTCGTAGTGAAAAGAGCGGTAAGTTCTGGAACTTTGCTAGGACGAGTGGCAATTTTTGGGACATCAACGAGTCAGTGTTGCCGTGGTAGAGACTTGACAAATGATATGGCGCTATAAATTTTGTATCGTAGTCATCTACAGTTATGGACGGGTCAATGAATCACCCAAAATGAAATAGGATTATTACATATGTTGTTCTTTACTTTGGGTCTTGTGTTCTCATTTTATTTACAGATATACATCTAAAGAGTGTCCCACATTTTTTTCAGAATAAACCACAAGCATTCACCTGAGCTAGATGCAAAACAGTATTAATGGCCCCCTTTGAACCAAAACCGGTCAATGAATCACATGCTAAAAATGGCAGCAAATGTGTGTGTTTTGTACTGATTGTGTCATTTATGTATTATGTTTGGCACACCCAGGCATGCTGAGAGTATGTTAAAGATACCACAAATACACTGAAGTACTGTTAAAGTTGAAGACAGCGACACAAATTAGATGCATACCTGTATGTCCAAATTAGGCAGGGCTGGGGATGGTGCACTGGCACTGGCACCGCAGATACTGGATGGAAAATCTCAAATTAAATTACAGGTAACTCACAGCATGTTAGGTTATGATTCTGATGTGGTTTCTTAACAATTCAGCATTTGTGAAGGCTGCTAGATGGGAAATAAATTTGAAAATTTACTTAAATAACCGGAAATCACCCATTGAGCTCAGTTGCTTTATCAGTCTGCACTCACTCTCTATATAAAATATGTGGAGTAAATTCTCATGCATAATTTGAGGCAACAATCTTTTGAATCTGTTCAGAATTGAGCCAGAAAAATACCAAGTGATTCAGTGACCAGGGGTGATTCAGTGACCGGTCCATAACTGTATGCATGGCCTTGACTCAGTGCAACAGAATTAATTTTATCTCCGGGATCATGTAATCAGATGTGCTGTAACTGAACCAGGTTGAGTGCATGTGTGACAGTGACATTCTGACTAAGAAACCAACCACCCAGAGAAGCTGCGCAAAGTCCAAAAATAAAATAAATGAAACAGCTGATTTCGGTCATTCCAATTATCATGCCAGTAACCACCATTGCACACAGTCAGAACACACTATGCAATATACTTGGGTGTGCAAATGGGAAATTTTCTGTACACAATTCAATGACAGAATATTTACCTGAGGACCCTTTGAAGTTTGCTAGGTATCAATGCGCAATCACATCCAAGAAACAACTTGCCCAAACTCGCAATTACTGATGGATGGATAAGAAATTATATATAATATTTCATTCCCCTACAATGTCAGAGCATCCATCAAGATTTCGTGATGTGAATGACCATCCATTCCACTAGGAAGAGGGATCTGTTGACTGTACAAGTTCTACTAAGTGTAGCCTGATAATGTCAAGAATAGCATTCAGAGGGGACTATCGTGACTTCTGTTTCTCATGAGGCTAAAAACCCAAACAGCTCTTCTCCAACCATGTCGCAATGAGAACATCTTCTCCTATTTCTGCTCCTCTTTCATTTAGCATTGTTGTGGGCATCTCTCAGAAAATAGTAGTGCAAAGGACACCAACCACAACCCTAATCATTGCATTGAAGGGCGGTCATGGCCTGGTAAGCAGCTTCATTCTTGGCATCACTGCGGCATGCTGCCATGCCTTGTCCGTATTCAACATGGTTGACTGAGTTGCAACAATCAAATTTAAGGTTCTGACAAAATATGTTGTACATACTGAGTGCTATAGCAAGCCAACTGTGTTGATGTTCCAGCCCAATTTCTTGAATATGCCAGTGGAGAGTGGTCTGATTGCGAAAATTGTGTTGTAAGAAGTTGTTGAGCTGTAAGTACCAGTCACCTAAACATGATTGCAATCAGCAGGAAGTAAGAACCCAAGCATACTAGTAAGTATAGCACTCACAAGATATTCCAGTCGACCCTCCTTCCCCCCCCTTTCCATTGTTTGTACATGGCATTGCTGAAAGTCACTTGAAGCCAATGATAAAAAGACAAATTTCAACATGTAAGGCCTATTATATCTTAGTTCCCACGGCGCCAATGTAAGTATATATTAAAAGCCACATATACTTAATGTTGACCTGTCTTTAACCTCCTCCTGTGTAGTGGCGAACCCTGCTCAGAATATCGCTTGGTGACTCATCTTCCTCTGTGAAAACATTGTCATCCTTTAAACTATCCAGTAAACACCCCTTCCCTTCAACAGGGCACGTGTCTGAGCTTGTCAATAGAGCAGCAGGAAAATGTATCATGAACACTTGACCATGGTCTGTCCGAACAACTAGTGACTTCACCTCAGAACTGATACCGCTCAACAATGGAGCCACTCAAGGCAACCCAGACTCAATGATGCTCTACGGCTTCTACAATGCACCCCTCATCGAAACAGCTTCCTCTGCTGATGAGCTCTCTCCGGGTTTCATTGACAATTCAATGATGTTGGCTATAGGCAATATGTTAGCTGAATGCCACACCAAACTCAAAGATATGATGGAAAGGCCAAAAGGCGGGTTCAGTTGGTCCATTACTCACAATTCTCCCTTTGAGCTTTCCAAGATTGTGCTTATGAACTTCCCAAGATCACCAGTGGCCGATGATGTCGTGCAACACCTTGCTTCAATGCAATTGGTAGCCAATGGTGGTCGAAGAACAAGGTAATAAAGGTAGGATTTTACAATTTATATAATGATTTAATAATAAGTATCAATTGAGGATGCTGATGCTGACTTTTGCATCAGAAAAGCTGTCGTCAAATGGAACCAATACACCTATTCAAGTCATGCACCACACTTCTTGTTTGAAACTATGAATGTGATGGTGATGCCGACTTTTGCGTCAGAAAAGCTGACACAAAACGGATCCAATAAACCTGTTTAAGATGTGCGCCACATTCTTTGTTTGGTACTATGGATTTTTGGCATGCACATGGCAATGCCGACATTTGAGAGACCTTGTGAAGCAAGGTGATTTAGAGACGCTGTTCCAGGTAATTTGATCCTTGACAAGGAAAATCCAGATGGTTTGACTAGCACTAGCTCAATCAGCGCAGTCACCTCCTATAAGTATCTGGGAGTCATATTTGATCCAGGGTTTTGCTGGCATTTGCAGCACGCTAAAGTGCACACCTCGGCCACCTTCTGGTCTTCGTGTATCTGGTGCCTCTCAAAGATGACTAGTGGGATCAAACCTGGCAAAGCCAGACAGCTTTATATGACAGTGTCAGTCCCCAGCTTCACATATGGGGTGGAGGTTTCGTACACACCTACCTTCAAGCTTGGGCTAATGGGTAGGATGAAAGGATCAGTGGCGATCACCAACAAACTTTGTTCTACGCAACGAAAGGTGGCTAAAACTGTAACTGGAGCACTAAGTTCTACAGCAGGTGACATACTTGACATCCACATTAACCTACTTCCAATTGATCTTCTCTTCAGTAAAATCCTCTTCATAGTGGCCATTCATATCTGTTCACTACCTCAGTCTCATCCCCTTCATTCTGCCATTTGTAAAGCTGCACATCGCCCTGTAAAGAGATATTGTTCACCTCACCAACATCTCTCCCAACAAAGTAGAAACCATCGTGGCTGTCAGATGTAGCCCAGGATACACTGTTGCCTTCAAGAGCTTCATTAGTAGCTCCAAGGAATGAGCGCTTGAGGTAATAGAAAACATTGAACACTCTCACCCAGTCCAAGTTTTCAGCAACAGTTCAGGATTTGAAGGAGGTATAGGGGCATCAGCAGTTCTCTTTATTAACAATCATGTTGCCAAAGTCCTTCACTTCCATTTGGGCTCTGAGAAGGAGCATATGGTTTATGAAGCCAAAGGTGTTGGTATAGCAATGGTGCTGTATATGCTGAAAACTAGAAACAGACAATTATCTAGGCCCCTTTCCATATGTTCTGACAGCCAGGCACTCCTCAAAGTGCTGGGTAATCAATGCCCCCATGTAGTTCATTACATCCTTGACAAGATTCATGTCCTCACAGAGCAACTACATGCAAAACAGGATGGGCTTCTCAATGGAGATGAACGTTGCATAGCCTTGGCGGAATGCCAAGTGTGGAAGGGGAGCACAAATGGAGTTATAGACTTACAGATGCATTGAGTGGGGGGTCATTGTGGTAATGAATGAAATGAGAAAGCAGATGAAGAAGTGAAGAAGGCAGCTCAGGGAGCATCTGGTGAAGCTAAGTTCCTTCCCCTGTTCTTGCGAAAACCTCTTCCAGCTAGTGTTTCAGCCCTATGTCAAAACTTTATGGCCTCGATCCTCAAACATGGAGGCAATGCTGGAAGGGGTCTCCTCACTATGTGTTGCTCCACCCCATAGATAAATCAGCCCCATCTAAGAAATTTCTCAGACTAGTTAAAGGCCTTGATCAACATCAAGCATCTTTGCTCTCCCAGCTGCACACAGGACACATTGGCCTCAACCGACACCTGTTCTGAATTTGCAAGGTTGAATCACCAGTCTGTGTACATTGCCGTGGTATAACAGTTGAGACAGTAAAGCATGTACTGTTGGACTGCCCATTCTATCAGTGCAAACACCACATTCTACAACTTAAGCTCAGGAGAAATGTGCCCTCTATTCCTTTCTTGCTCAGTAGCCCTGCTGCTGTCAAACATTTGCTAACTTTCATCCATTCCACAGGACGCCTCAAAGATTACGCCCTTCCAGATGACAGACCAATGACAAATGCACATCGTAACACTGAGCTTATTGCCAGTGCAAAAGAGCTAGGATTGCTCTAATGCCCACTCACCCGCCGCCTCCAGCATACCCCATCCTGTCGGCACCATCTCCGCAACCCTTCCCACCCCCATCTGTCGACATGCCTCGTCAGGTCATATGCTCTCGTTGCCTCCCCACATGCATATCCCTGCAAAGCAATATGTTGTTCACACACCACTTCCAGATTTCCCCATTTTCTCTCTCCCCCCCCCTCCCATTTCTTTGGGACTTGTTGCACTTCACATTGTTTATCTCATTGCAGCAGGGTCAAACTAGTTCTCAGGGCTTAGTGGGGAGTGCAGTTGACATGAACTGGGATAGTTCAGTCCCTCAAGCTGTCTCCATTGAGAGGCGGGGTGAGGGAACCTGTGTGGCACTCGTAGGTTTCCTTTCTGGTGCTTAACTTGATTATGACGATTGTTAATGTGTAACGTAGGATGGTATTCCTGTAGCACAATAAATTGGATGGGAAAAAAAAAAAAAACTAGCGAACTTTGGTGTGAAGCATACGATGAGGCCACAGCCACAGGAGGCAGTTTACTGAGAGTTCTATTGGTGACAGAATCAACAACCCAATTATCACGGATGACACGAATAGGTTGTAGTAAGGGATAACCTGCCTGCCTGATTAATCGGAGTTGGTGACCGGTTTCCGCATCCCACGAAATACACCCCGAACGCGAGTTCCGTCCAAGGAAAAAACCACGGCGTGTACTCCTTGAGGGTGACCTCGAAGTATATGAAACACTTGTGCACCTTTAGTTATATCCCAAACTCGTACGGTCATATCCAATGAGCCTGAGACAAGTCGGTCTCCGTTAGGAGAAAAGTTCATGGAGAGAACACCACTCCAATGCCCTCGCATTTCTGAGAACCCTGTACTAATTGTAGAATCCCAGAGTCGTATGACGGCATCTTTCGAGCCAAAGGCTATTTTTGTTCCATCTGGAGAGAATGCAACCGAGTATACATCTCGAAACAATTCAGTGAGTGGCGAACGAACATCGCCTGGATGTATTCCAGTAGTGGGAAGGACCTCATACACTGGCATTACATCCCAAACCCGAATGGTATCATCCCATGAACCAGAGACGATCCTCATCCCGTCAGGAGAAAAGCTCACTGTACGAACATAGTGATTATGCCCAAAGAGTTTTGCTATCTCAGCTCCAGTAGCGGCATCCCAGATGCAAATAGTGGCATCCAATGATCCAGAGACAATCTTCTTGCCATCAGGAGAAAACGCAGTCGATTGTACCCCATCCGCGTGTCCGTTTATTGCAGGAATGGCTTCATCACCTGTAGCTGCATCCCAGACTCGTACGGTCTCGTCCCATGAGCCAGAGACTCGACTGCCGTCAGGGGAGAAACCCGCCGATTGAACCGCTTTCTGACGCCCTCGCATTTCTGAGGCTGTAGACTCCGTCATGACCTCCCATATTCGTATAGTCTTGTCACGAGACCCAGATACAATTCTCGTTCCGTCTGGAGAGAAGAAAAGGGAACACACAGCCTCCTCGTGCCCATGTAATGCCAGAACCTCAACCCCTGTCATTACATCGAGGATCCGCACAGAATTCGAATGATCGGCAGATCCAGAGGCAATCAATGTGCCATCTGGAGAGAATGCTACCGATCTCACTTTCTCACTGCCTACTAGAATGGGCAGGACCTCAGCACCTGTCTCGGAATCCCACAATCGGACAGTCCCGTCGTACGACCCAGAAACTATTTGGCGACCATCGGGAGAGAATATAACCGATCCCACAGGCATTGTGTGTCCATGTATTTCTAAGACCTCAGCCCCTGTAATCGAGTCCCAGACTCGAATTATTTTATCCCTCGAACCAGAGACAACACGTGTGCCTTCAGGCGAGAATGCGACGGAATTGACACCCATCATATTTGCCGGCATAACCAGCGACAAGGAAGACCACGTATGTTGGGAGTCGCCTGATACTGAAGGATATGATTCAGTACAGTGGAACGTTTGGTATAGTGCGGAGTTTGTGGGAGTAAATGGCAATGCAGACATGTACACCAGAAGAGGATGCTCCTCAATGATCCAAGCAAATACTCCGGCAAAACGACAAGCGTCGCGCACAAGCTCCAAGAGTTTGGTGTCTTTCGCAGGACTTTGCTACCACAAATGAGATGCTGTGAGTCATGCCAAAAACAAAAAAGAAAGAAGATGTACAAAGGGACTCACCGACAACCAATCGTGAGATGATCAAGCAGTGGTATTGTATTCCTCGATTTCCTCAGAATACTCATCGCCTCAAACCAATGGAGGAGGTGGTGGTATAGAACATCACGCAGTCTAACTATTACTGGCGAGAAGTCATTCTCGACGGCGCATATATGGTCAATCCAAAACAGACAGGAGTATGAAACATCTTCAGAAAGTGTTTCCTTTGTTCGGTTGACAGTCAGGGTCATGTTGCACATATTCCGTTCCAATACTGCATCCATACGATCGAGACATCGGAAAGCGAGATATCTGTGATAGACAGATGGATTAAAGAACCATGCGTCTCGTCCACACCGCTCCTGAGTCGTGAGAAAATCTGCGAAGGAAGGATGTAAAACACGAACAGTTGGATGCTGCTGCAAGACACAGCGAAAATGTGAGATGGTATGCACGGACGGCCTGTCATCCTGGACCTGCATAAATGCATTGATGGCATCACTCGACAAAGGCTGGCGTGCAACAAGGATGATTCCCAATATCGCGCGGAAATCTGCAACAAAGTCTTCATCGTCCCAGAGGGCTATGGACTCGAGTGCTGTTTTGTACAAAGCGTTAAGTGCGGCCTCTGCACTCGATGCAACTGCTCCACTCTGAATGACATCTAGGCACCTTCTTGGGTCATGTCCATTAATAAACTCCATCGTTGTTGACGCCCAGACAAACAGACCAGCAGTTCGCCGAACGAGCTTCATCAATACCTCCTGTCCAGGCCAATCAATAGGCAGTCGGAGGTGTCGCTTTCGATTGCGAATGAGTGACATATGATGTTGAAAGTAAGATAAGATGTCGTCAGAGTTAGCTGACGACGTGATGTCCAGTTCATGGATGAGAATATGGGGTTGGGATTGCAAAGCATTGCAGACCGTCGTCGATCTCCACGCGGCTCAAGACAATAGTACGAACATATGAGGGAAGCTTGCTAAAGCCATTTGTTAATATGTCCAAGAGCGATGACCGTCCTTGTGCTGTTCCACATTCATCTAGGGCATCAATGACAATGATGATCTGCGCTATGGGATCGCATACGGACGACAGGGGATCAAGAATGAGTCTCTGAAACTGAAGAGCGAGTGATGAAAGTAAAATGTTGGAGTTCTTCTCGACAACGGCGCGCACGTGGGCTCCAATCTTTGGGTCAGAGGAAGCAAGCTGATATGCCAACGTCATAACGAACATCGTGGGATCACTCCTCTCGGTGACATCCCGGTCAAAGAACAGGAATGCTCCTAATTGTCCAAGTTCGTTAAAAATGTTTGCGATCGTAGTTGATAGGGTGCTCTTCCCAGATCCGGCGAGACCATAGAGCCAGAGCGTGCGTGTTCTGCTGGATATTTTGATCATTCACCCAATCAAAGACGAACTTCAATACGTTTGTTCTGGTGCGCTCGAGGCACCCAATACGTCTTGATGCATCCATTGAGACAGGTTTCAGCTTTTCCAGACAGTGACAGTCATGGCTGGCTATTCATGATATCGATGACCATTGTTAGACTACAGTCTCGTCTCCTCGCTGATATGATACAGTATACTCACTAAAGATATTGAACTGGTCTCTACCAACTTCATTGGACATATCACTTGTGTGTGGAAACGCCATAGTAAATACCAAGGTGAAGAAGGCCTACCTTACGTAAACCGAGCGCTTCTCCCTCCGATAGTATGTCAAATTGAATTCGTTCTTCTAACCAATTTTGCCTTGAGAGACCACAGCGACTCTGCATTCGACGGTGAGCTTCATCTACAGGCTGTTCCGAGTCACTTTGCTACCTGATCTCAGTTCGTTGATATATCACAGCGCTTGTGTTGACACCGAGGATAACGTCAATCCGATTACATGGCCATCCAGCCTGAAGTGCCTTCGTTATTTTCCTTCGATCAGGATCCAATGGTTTACATACGTAACGCCGCGAGGTCGGAAGGCAATGGAGAGGCTCCGAAGATACTATGCGCATCGAGCAGGTGTTGGTCTCTGAGAGAACCAACGAAGATGATTAGACGTGAAGCATTTAGATCCCCACTGCGAACGGTTGAGACTCGTCGTTGCGAGGGCTGCTGGCTTTGATGCTATTTCGGGTTAACCTGGACAGAAAGGTTAATTCTGCCACGGTCTATATTGTTAAAGACTGGGATGCGGAAGGCCTTAAATTGATGAGCGCTGGTGGGCGAGCCATCAGTCTTTGGAACTTGTTTTGTTTCTGCGATTCTGGAATGACTGCGATTTGCATACAGCATATATAATCCTCCTTGTGTTGTCCTTCTCACGCAATTCTTTTCACAGAACCACTTTTTGCGATGGTATGATAATTTCTTCTTTGGTACCATATTTAATAATCGGTTCTTATTACCAGGAGGACCGCACGACAGAGCAAGCGGATGTGAACTTGTCCGGGCCCACGGCCACAGCCCCTGAAGGTCCTCATTCTACACTTTTCTACACGTTGGAAAGGAACGGAGTCTGAATCATTCTGTTTGCTTGCTGCCAACTTCCCTCTCGTTGTATGTACAATCATAGTTGGCCTTCGTCTTTTGGCCCTTTGACTCATCGTAGGATAGAAGGAAGGCTACCGAGACAATATTTTCGGGAGAAGGATGGGACAAATTAATACAGTGAGTTCCAAGAGGTGGGACGAAAGAATTGTCTCTGTAGCCAGTGCAATTCTATACCTCGTTTATTATCGCCTCCCGCCTTCTGACACATTCTGTTATCATAGATCCAGCGCATAATCGGTGAGTGTCCTTAATCGTGCGTCAACAAGAATCTTCGCCGAATGATCCACTATGTTATAGAGCTATTGAAATACCAGTAGACAACAAGGTAACGTATAATACAAGGCGCTACAATGTGATGTCAAAATTTCTGACTAGGCAAATGAGTGGAATGAATACTTAGCTGAACTCATGCAGCGTCGTGTAGGCTGTATGACTTCTCGAAATGTGGAGCGTTTTTTTTTGGAAGGCCCATATTCTTGGGCATATCTCGAGACCTGCAATATACCCACTGAACCTAAGGTATTTCTCTATATCCTGCCTGCCTTGAGCGCTGATGTCCACAAAATACTGTCAATGAAGAAATTTGCGATGACGAACAACTCGCTCTTCTCAACAACTCTGCGTACATTCACGATGCCAAAACCCTGAGATATCGGCGACGAAAGGCAAGTTTGACAGGATGTCTGAGAAACATGTCGCGATGTACAGAGCGCAAAACTGCAACAATTTCACGATATGCTCAACCAAAACCCTCTCTCGAGCCAACGCTCTCTCCACCCTTCGAAATCTCAAAAATTCTTGACCCTGAAACTTCTATGTCTCGCACACATGACCTCCTCTCCGACGTTACACCCAACCATTGGCTTGTTTTAAGATCAACCCAATAATAATGATGGCTGTGCCACAGCCAGCTGAGGGTGGATGTCGTTTCGTCACGTCTAATCTTATTTATTCTTTTCCTACGAGTTTCATTTCATCGACTATTACTTACTCGTGGAGATGATGGCGTCTAATAATATATCTTGTTCATTATGCGGATCACACGCGACCTGACCGAAATGAAAAGCAGTGCAACGTGCACTCTAAAATCTCCGCCAGCGCGCACCGCTTCCCCTCTAATGCCGTCTCATCCACCACACCTCTAGCAACTTTAAAACATCTGCACCTGCAATCCACATACCCCCAACAATACTCACAATACCCCCATATCTCACAATACGCATTTCATATACGTCGATACCGATGCTCAAAGCAGGAGCAGCAGACAGAACTTACGCCTGGCTGGGCATATCGTCCTCCACCACATCACGGTCCACCGACCTCGTCACATCGCCTGTCATTTCTCCCCCCTTTGTGGCGTGTATACGTCTCACACTCGCTGTTTATACTTTTGGAACCGCTTTAGCTGTCCTCATACATGACTCTGGAGAGTCTTCGAAACATGATGCAGGAGGGTAGGTGTTCTTTTTTTTCTTTCTCTTCTTCTTTCTTTTCTTTCGTGACTTCTTCCGTTGTGCGTGCGATATTCCCTTGTTCCTCGTCCCACCTTTCTCTTCTGCTTCTCGATCGAACGTAAAATCATATCCACGTACTCACCAGCCCCGTTCCCACACAGATTTTTCTCATATTTCACCGACCTGTCCCTAATTGGCCTAACAGCCTACTTCTGGGCAGCAGGCATACAAACACTAGCATATACCCTCCGTGGGGAGAAGACTTACCCGCTCCAACGATGGCCCCGGTTTTTGCAGTTCTTGCATCGACTGCTTTATTCATCGATAACGACATTTCGTGAGCGGTTTCTTTCTTTTTAGGTTTTGGGTGAGGCGCACGCTGATTTTATTGATGGGGTGGTATAGCTATTGTGACTACTGTTACGTATTGGGCACTTTTATCCGGGGCGGACACTTTTGCTACGAGGTATAATAGTGAGTGTTTTTCTTCCATATTGGCTGTCTTTGCGGGAATATTGGCTGGTTGGAGTTGGAAGGGCGACCAAGAGATGACATTTTTACGTCCATTCCCTCTCCTGGATTCTTTTTCCTTTGCGTGCCATGACAACGATAAATCACTGACGTTGATACCCGAACCAAATAGCCTGGTCCAACATATCCGAGCACTTGCTAAATACCGTCTTCGCACTCTTCGAGATCCTATTCACGCACTGCGGCCCAAGCCCTTGGTCGCATCTCATTTTCTTAATCATATTCCTTGCCGGATACCTTGGCGTGGCATATATCACACATGCGACTGAGGGGTTTTACAGTACGTCCCACCTTCCCTCCCTCAGTTATAGAATGAATGAATAGACACTAACCTTACACGTTTCCCAATAGCCTACTCGTTCCTAGACCCTCATAAAGAAGGCCCCCTCCTAGCAGCATTCATAATAGGCATCGCAGTAGGCGAATGCATCGTATTCAGCGCAGTCTGGGGTTTATGTTACCTGCGCGAATGGTTATCACGGCGGTTAAGAGTAGGAGCCGAGGCGACGGGGGTAAGGAGTGTACAAGCAGGAACGAGGGAGGCGATAGATGAGTGGGAGGAACTGGAGCGGCCTGGGACGCCTGAGTTTGAAGGGGTGTAGATGGGTGCTTTGTAAGCGATTGTTCTATGTAGAAGATCATGGACTTCTTTTGCTGGAGAGCGGATGGCTGTCTGTGTGTTATAGGGATAATGTGTTTATCTTCGATAGATAAGTACGATGACGGAACTCCGAATGGTCAGTTTGGCGTGCCTTCTAGCAGCCATTCCAAAGCCAATATTGATGTCGACATATTATTGGAACCAATCTATTTACGCATATCGTCACGAGACCAGTGACGCCTCGCTTTGCCCTCACTTAAATCTTGCTTTGTAACGAAGAAGCGATCCAATCATCAATTTACTTCCCTTTCACTTTTCGCCCTAGGGTTGAATAGATGTACCGTACGTCGATCTGGCCGTCGTATCGTTACAGTTCTTGCTTGCATCTCGAATGGCTGAGTAATCTGGGAGACGGCGCGTGAGGACGGTGGCAACAAGGTATGTCGCTAACTTACTCCCCTTTTGTATTATCTCACCGTGATCTTCATCAAAGACTTTCCGTGGTACCTTCATCAACAACAACCGACTCAGAGGGGTTTGAGGGCAAGCTGTACGAGAGAAAGTCAGACAACACGTCGTAAGCCCCTTCTGTATCTTTCTTTTGCTTGACGTCCTCATATTATTATAGGAATTTGGAAAGTCTATCGTTCAGACCGTCTTCTCCGAACGGATGCTCTCGTCGCCGAACAATACCAACTCCAGCAACACCCCTCTGCTTCTGCTTCGACTTCTTCAACAGCCAGTACCAAGTCACTCCTCTCTAACGGTAGCGCTTCATTTTATTCGCGCATGATGGAGAACTGCGCAAGGATATTCCATTCAGTTGTAAGTTATACGTCGAATTTCATTTCTGTTAAAACTTGGCTAATGTGTATCTATTGCAGCTTTTCTACCTGTGGTCAGTTGGTCCACCAGCCAGAGTCAAGGTCCGTCCAATCACCTCTCATTGTCATCCTATACTCTTGCTTATCTTCGATCTTCACGAAACTTGGACGTTGCTCACTAGCCATGTTGATTAAGTACACGCCTTTGAAGGCGAGTTCGCATAGCACGATGCTATCAAACTACAGTTTATATCAACTGTTACACCTCTCGCAACCATCAATCGGACTCTCTTTCAACTGTATCTTCAACCACTTCTCGGGTTCCTCCCGTCGCTCATCTTGCCTAACGCTGACCCAGGCCCAATTCCCACTATCGCGAAGCCATTCCCGACGGGCGGGAGCTTTACATTAACTCTTACCGGAAGTTCTAAATTAACAGTCAGAGATGATGCAGACGATGACGGGATGGCGATGGACGAAGGGAAGACGTGAGGACGGTAGCACTGGAGTTTATTATCAGTCTGAGGGATACAAAATCAAGTAGATTAAGATGAGCCATTGGGAGAGGGAGAGGGAGGTTATGCCGAGGATTAAGACGAGGGTCATAGAGGACGATATCAGGCGGAAGTTCAGAAAGGAGGAGTGGGAAGGTGAGTCGTGACGGATGCGCATTCGTCGACTACGAAATTTAGCGGCCGCTTATCCCTTCCACTTGGTTGCTATAGCAATCAAACAGTACGGTATATTCGCTGCTCAACCATGATAATTGCATCCATCCTTGCCTTGCCTCTGTCCTCAGACTATATCCCAAACATCCATGGGCTGTGACCCGTGACCGTGACCAACACCCAGAATTAGCAAACCCCCTGACTGGTGACGCGCTACCATACATGTCAGAGTAATACCCAAATCAGGCTCCCACTCTATCGTTGCTCGTATGTTCGTGGAATAAAACCCACATAGGTGGTGGAACGACCGCAAATCTGAACTCCACAAGGTTACCATTCCCACTGTAAGTTAATGGAATCTGAATTTTGGCTCTTGAGACGACTGATAAATTTTCTTTTGTAGCGATTTTATTATTTTAAACGGGGGCTTTGTTTCTAGCTTTGGCGCGTGACTGAACTAACGGTCAAAACGTCACAGTAAGCTAACGACAACCATCTTAAAGGTATTATCCGTGACTCTGAGTATGAACAACGCAGAAATATCACAGGATCATGCCCGTGCTCCACCTCGTTGAAGAGGCGAAGCCGATAGCCAATTTAGCCAACCCTTGGTACACGTTGGTGACTACGCGACTCCACAGCGGTCATTACTACCCTGATGATGCCTTTGCCTATATCGTGACGTACAGTCGGCTCGCGCGTATAAGAAGGCTGTTTTCAGCTGTTCATACTCAATACTGAAATCCCCTCACAATACACCATAATGCTTGCTTTTGTCTACCTAGCCACCCTTGTAGCCACTTTTTCTGTGCCTGCAACTCTCGCAGTGCCTACATCAACAAACACAGGACTGTACCCAAGAGAAACCTCTGGCACGTACAAGGTGTACTTGAATGCAGACTCGTTCGAAGGAAGTGCGTCAAAATTACTATCCAAGTTCTTTGCCTGCACATATTGATTTTGTCTTTATCTCTTGTTATCAAGCCGATGGAGAGGGTGATGGCGCCACTAACGAAGAAACGTGAGTAAAATGTTACGCTGCCGTGTTTCTTTTCGCTAATTTGCTAACATCATTTGATAATCCAGGCTATGTTTCCAAATTAGGTTGACCGAATTTTCCGATGCTGGCGAAACCATCCTCTCAGGTCCCACCGATGGCCAAAACAACTGCAACGAGAATCTCAGTGGAAAATATACCTACGGTTCTCAGTGGTGGCTAGTCAACTCCGCACACCCACAGTTCCTCGTAAGCTACACAAAATCTGCGTTCTACTTCACCTGCGATGGCACCAGTGATACTGCTACCTGCGTCATTCACTTCGATGATATTGCCGAGGGAACGTGCGTGTCTTGGTTACTATCATCATAATTTTGTAATGACAATCATTGTTTTGGCGCTCACAGGAACGCTTATTGCACGCTAAGTATTTTAAACCACAACTCAACCCCTTGACTTGAAGATGGCCGAAGCGCAAATAATGGTAGATCTAAAATCATGATGTGGGACCTGTTGAAGATTTCAAAGAAAGCCTATGAGGCGCAACGGAAACGATAGGTTCGAAGGGGAGCTGGGAACTCCCGGTCACTTGAGGATAAGACGACCTGGTACCACGAATACTGAAAGATGCCCTTCGCGTGTGATCGCTATCAGTTGATATGCTCCTTGAGAAAAACAGATTACTGAAGCCACCGGCACTCGATGACGGCCTAACGGCCCCTTGATCGGAGGGGTGGTAACCTGCTGGTCCCACTCGTGCCTTGGCAGCCGAATATGCCATCCCTCCAAGCGATTTGATGCCGCTAAGTACAGTACCCCCAAACGTCATAGCAGCATCCCCAAAATCAGCTTGAGATATGCTGAAAGTGCCTGAAGGCGGCAAAGGACGCGACTATACACGCGGTTGTGTAGCTGATGGATTTGTTGACGAGTCCAGGGGCGGCGGAGAGGAAGCAAATGTGAGAAGGCAATGAGAGGGAGAAAATGGGGCGGCGCGCTTGCTGCGACGTGATATCGCCTGTGTCTATGTGGGATACTGATACATTGTTGGTATTGGGCTTGAGAGGTGCAGGACGCGTGAACGGTACGAGGGAAGCTGAAGGGACAATATGCAGAGTTGTGAACAATGTAGATGAGAGAACGTGAGGTGAAGGTGAGTTAGTAGTACACTGAGAAGAAATATTAGCATCAGTCAACGAGATGGTTAGCGTCAGAACGTACAATGATAAAAAGTCTCGCGGGATGAGAAAGAATGCACAACACCGGAAGCAACGGCGACAGACTTGGCAGCTTTGTGCGTGCGGAGGGAGTAGGGCTGTTCACCGTACCGTATACGGCTACGGCCATACTCCTTACGGTAGTTATACGGTCTCCGGCCGCACCGTATGTTAACCATATTCATGAGTTTGAATCTCTTCGCCGGTACGGTACGGTACGGTAATCACTACGGCCGGTATACGGGTCAAGACGGCTGTACGAGTTACCGGAGGCTATCGGATGCGAATGGTCTTCCTAAAGAAGCGAGACGAGAGGTGTAATAGGATAGAATATAAGCTACGGCCCAGGGATTCACTCAGAAACCTGGAACAGACTTCAGTAATATGGGTACTTTCGCACCCGTTATGTGATTTGAGAGGTTACATACCTTACTTGCATTCTCGCAGTCGAAGGATGGCATCTCTGCCAAATTATGTCAAAAGGAGCATATTTAAACGGACAACTTACGGAAGAATTATTTATGAAGCAACCGATAGCCTTCGAAGATGGTACTGAACGAGTTTGTAGACTTGTCAAACCCATCTATGGACTTAGACAGGCAGTGTTTATTGTGCTTACACTACGAAAATTTCGATTATTGTCGTATGGGTAGATGACATGGTTGGTATTGCGAACACCAAATAAACCAATGATAAATTTGTGGAGAAGTTACCAGCAAAGTAAAAAAGAAAGGCGATTGACGAACCGTACATGCTACTCGAAATCCACATCACTCGCGACTACGAAAACCACACCGTCCGACTCTCAGAAACCCACTATATCCGCCAGATATTGATGAGTTCGATATGGAGGATGCGGATACTGTGTCAATGCCTATGGATCCGAACGTGGTTCAACACAAATCAAATAACGGATTGGCGATCAACGAACAAAACGGGATACCATATGCGACTTACATCGGTAAACTGCTTGGTGCAACACATGCCATGCGACCCGATATCCTTCCTATATGCGACCGTAATGATAGCGCAAGAGGATTGGACCAGAGTAAAGAGAATATTGAGATATTTGAAAAGAACTATTGATTTTGCACTCGCCTGTGGAGGAAAGGGGGGAATTGGAAACCAGAGCTCACTTTTTCGTGGAGTTCGAAGAACACAGCCAAGCGAACAGAGACGTGTCACGACGGTAAACAGAGTCAAATGGCCTACCCAGAAAGTCAGCAAAACATGCATCGTCGATTAAGCACGCGTTGCCCACAGCGACAACGCGTTTGTATTGTTTCGTATTGAGACCCGTATGACAGCCGTAAACGGTAAAATACGGTTGACGACCGCCGTATACCGGTTACGGTAGCCACAGCTCCAAACGTCCACCGGTACGGCAGACGGCACCCGTATGACAGTACCGTACATACGGTACGGTCTACGGTTGACAGCCCTAGGAGGGAGTGGGCCAGAAACGGAGATTCGCCACTGGTGTAAAACGGGCAAGTTCGCGCAATTGGCTGCAATTGGCCTAACCGATGTGTTACTCGGTTCCTAGAACGATTATAACTAGCGTGCTTCTGATCTTCTAGCAGCATGGTTCAACCGCAATTACAATGCATTGACTTGCTTTTGACAACATATTTTCCAACCTCTAAAAATCACGTTCATTCCTATGACCTTGCATTCTTTTCTCGCCCCATTCGCGCTATGGATCACACTCTTTACTCTAACTTCAACATCGACCAGCCAATCGATTACTGACCCGGCCAGTTTGGTGAATTTATTCATTGGGACTACTAATGGAGGGCATGTATTCCCTGGGGCGACTTTGCCGCATGGGATGGTTAAAGTTGGGATGGACACCGATTCGCCTGAAAATGTGCGTCCATGCGTTTGAGTCGATGTCGAGGATAAAGGATTCTGAAACTAAGAGCGTTTGTTAGCATGCTGGATACGATGCGGAGCCATATTATCACGCGACTGGCTTTTCTCAGCTACACGATAGCGGTACGGGCGGCGTGAGGATCCCTCCTACCTTTGGTTACTCTATGATCATCAACTTATTTTCTTACACCCAGGCAGTCCCACTGTCACTTTTCAAACTATGGCCTTTCGCGAGCTGCTCATCATTTGAGAAATGTCCCACCAGCATCGATAGCAGGAAAGTGCTCAGAAAGATATTGAAAAACGGTGAGCGTCGTAGTTCATATTTTTATTCTCCAAGCTACAGTGTGATATTGGTTCGTATGGACATTAGCGCAGGCAGCTCTTAATCGAAATTTGAATTGCGTTTCGCCTGCATAGAATTTGCCTTCCTTCGCCTAACCTTTCCTTTCTGTCGAGGCTATATGGGACAATTTGCTTTATTCTTATATGAATTACGCCGTCCATTATCAACGATACAGAATCCCTTGTGTTTAAATTGTCTTGGGGGCCATGGACCGTATTCACGTTTCATTTTCTATTCCATCTCATCGTTTTCTCTACAAAATTCAACTTATAAGTGCTGACTATTGCCTATAACCTGCAGGATCCCCTGACGATTTTGCCTCTCCTGGATATTTCTCGTCAAATCTAGTGAGCGCTTTTCTCTGACATCATATTTCATATATGGACGGTGTTGTCGATGTACTCGCATCCAGTCGCTTCCTTGCTTTCTTTGCGTGTGTGCGTGTGTGTGTGGGAGGGGGAGGAACCACCTTCCCTCTTACATTTTTGTACATTGATTGCAGTCACTGATCTCATCCCCCCTTTAGTCAACATCTATCCGTGTTGAACTAACTGCGACGAGGCGAACAGCTTTGCACCGATATACATTCCCAGCATCATCAAAGACACCACGGATTGCCGTCGATATTACTAATGATGGGCAGATGAGTAGCACCGATCCTATTGGTTATCTCGATCCAAATACCAGTCGGGTGATGGGTCAGTTTCTCAAGTTCGTCGTTAAATATTTCATTCTGACGAGGATTCATCTACCGTAGGTGGCGCGTCGTTTGCAGCATCTTTCGGCCCTGGACGATACAGGGCATATACCTGCGTGGATTTTAAAGGCGACGGATATCACCTTGGGAAACCAACTGAGTACGGCGTGTGGTTGGCAGATTATCCAGTGAAGGAAAGTACGAATATTAATCAAGTCTATTTCGGTGAGACATCCTTTTAAGGCTCTCGTTTGTTGACTCGACCGGTGTGAATGCAGGCTTTGTCGATCAACTCGGCACCCTTCTTACCTTCGCACCGAATCCTGACCGCAACAAGCCGACAAGCATCCTGGCCCGCGTGGGAGTCTCATTCATATCTCCTGAGCAAGCATGCTCGAACGCCGAGTCTGAAATACCCGATTTCAATTTCGAAGGAACTCAGGCAAGCGCGAGAGCACAGTGGAATGAATTATTAGGTAGGGTACAGGTTGGCACAAAAGGAGTTGATAAGGAGGTCGTGGAGCTGTTTTATTCGTCGGTGGATTTATTTTCTTCCTCGATTGCATGATTTGAGATGGGCTGACCATGGATTATGGATTTTTCAGCTTTATCGAACCCATATCTCTCCGGCCGATTGTACGATTATGTCCAACGATTTCCATACTTTACGGTCATCCGCTGACTACGATATACAGATACAGGCGAAAACCCTCTTTGGAATTCAACCGAACCGTACTACGACTCTCTCTATTGCAACGTACGTTACTCTCCACCGCATCCAATATTGTAGCCCAACTATTGCCTCTCCATAGTGGGACACCTATCGCACACTTTATCCTCTCATGTCTTTGCATGATCCGGTCAATTTTGCCAGAATAGTCAGAGGGATGATCAACATCCAGAAAAATGAAGGTGAGCTGCTGTTGGTAGTTGGTAATTGGCCTTTGGAAATGTACTAAATGTCGACCTAGGATGGCTGCCTGAATGCCGTGGTGCTACCCAGCAACATTACATTCAGGGTGGTAGCAGTAAGTTAATGCACCCTGTTTTATTCCCAATTTTATTTCAGCGGGGCACCGTTGGAGCGTCCATGCTGCTTGTCCACGCACATACGCGAATATCGATCTGATATACGCCTTCCACCAGATGCTGATCCTATTTTGGGCGAATTCTTCGTCAAGTGTGTTTTGTTTTCGTATTGCAATTGGCGCCACCTCATCTCTTCTAAGGTTCCATGATCAAGTCAATGCTCTCAATGTCTCCGCTACGGATCTTTACAACGCTCTGTTGGCCGATGCCGAGAAACAGCCTCCGAATTGGAACCTGCAAGGAAGGCAAGCTAACGCTTGGAAGAAATACAGTGAGTCCTGGATCCTATCTTTCAGTTTGACTTTCAACTTGACATTTGTAGACTACATCCCGCAAGACTTATATGACGCTGGAGGGGCCAGTTCAAAACAGGTTTCAAGAACGCTGGAGGTATGACCTACTACTTGAGCGTATCAATAGTGTCACTGCCATCACTTTCGCATAGCATGCGTTTGGTGATTTTGCGATATCACAGGTGGCGAAGCTCTTGGGCAACGATGCTGACAGCGTGAAGGTGCTGGCTTGTCGGCATTCTCAGGGTTTCGAGTACTGTATTGCTTATGTTTATTTTCCGTCTCCAGTATGCCCAAAGAGCCGGCAACTTCGCAAACGTTTGGAATCCAACCGTCACCGTTCCAGGGGGGCCGGGAGTGCTGGGAATGATGCAGGTGACTATGAGCATTTCGCATTTCGAAGATTTGTCACTCACATCTTGTCGGCGGTCGCTCTAATATCTATAGCCACGTTTCATCAACGGTACTTTCGGTTTCACAGATCCTCGTCACTGCAGTATCCACGACCCCACAATGGCAACATGCTACCTCAACGCGGCCAATCGAGATGGGTTTTATGAGTCGTCCCCGATCGTCGTAAGTATATCTGTTATAACACCTCTCGTCGTCTCAACCAATGCTCATCATTCATTGACGCAAATTCTAGTATTCCCAAGTATGCTGTGCGGTCTCGCTGGCCGAGACAATAACTAACATTGTACACTGCAGTACGTGCCACAAGATACCGCCAAGTTGATCGAGCTTCAAGGTGGGAATGAGAAATTCATTTCAAGGCTAGATTTTGTGTTTGATCAGGTGCGTAACTTTACAGGCCACTGACCTAATACTGATACCGCAGTGCACTCAGAATTATTTCGACTCCACGGACGAGCCCTCCCAGCAGATCCCGTTCATGTACCACTATGGTAACCGTCCCGGCTTGAGTACGCAAAGATCCCGACAGGTCATTGCGCAATACTTCAATACCTCCATCCGCGGACTGCCTGGAAATGACGGTACGGATTTTCTCTATGTATTCTCCGAATGCCGTTCATCGCGATCTTGTCTGACTTTATTACCACCAGATTCGGGTGAGCGTTGGCACATATTTAGTCATTTATTTTCTACCTTACGTCAAATCATCAGGCGCCATGGGAAGCTATGCCGCCTTTTACTTGGCCGGGATGTACCCTCTACCGGCAACTGGACAATTCCTGCTCTCATCTCCCTACTTCCCTCGAATAGCTTTCTTCAACCCCATCTTCAACAAGACCACCACGATCATAGCAAACGGATTCAAAGGTAATCCAGCCAATGGAACCGGAGGTTCTGTATTTGTCAAAGTGCGTAATTTCTGTGTCCCTCTCTGTGCTCTACCCTTTCGGATCTAATGTCAATCAGAGTGTGAAAATTGATGGACTGCCCTGGAAGTCAAACTGTTATCTCGACTGGGATACCTTCAGGAATGGGTCCACGGTTGAGTTGGAGTTGACAGATGATATTGGAGTGGCATGTGGCGAGGCACCAGATGCGTTGCCCCCGTCGCTGTCGACGGGCGGGTTTTGAGGGATACAAATAGGGGCTACTGCTAGATACGGATTTACGCTTGCTGATTGCCGTATTGATTACTCAAACCTAGGCTCGTAACCATCCTGGCTACGTTGATAAGAGGTGAGCACTTGTGGCATAGCCAGGCTCGGAACAAGCATTTCGGAGTTTGAATTTTTACACCCAAATTATCATCTTTCGCCTGGCCATAGACCCGTTATGGCTTACTATGGCCAAAATCGGGTTTTGCTGATGCGGTACCGAGCTCCAGTCGGATTAGTCGGAGCTGGGAGTCCAAAACCATCCGAATCACTTGTTCAACTCAGTCATTTTCATCCCGTTTACCCGTGCGTTGTTCCATATTGGATCGCGTGAAACTGCGGCTGGACATCGGGAACACTCGGTCTGACGAAAAGTGGTGCCAATTACGGGAATGCCCACACCACTTAATGAATTCTAATCACTGGCGTCCTCATCAACTGTGTTGTGCTCCCATCTGGAATGCATTTCTTCCAATTGACATCCCTCATGTTTGCCTTCGTTGCAGAAGGCTTTGCAACAACCCTTAGGTGAGCACGATAGCCGTATACAAGTTTCTTGCTGAATAAAACAAGCATTCAGCACACAGGCAGGCAAAGACAGTTGCATCTGTTCGACCATCGAAGGGAGGCTGACCGAGTGGACTCATCACTGCTGCCATGCGCAACGGACAGACACAAACCATATTCATTATGATGAAAACACGGGAAAAGTTTGTCGAGTTTATTGTTATAGCTTCTTCCGATCGGATACCTGAACTCCCGGATAGTGCATCAGTCATCTCAATAATATTGACGCCAATGCTTACGACGCATGTTGTATGAGTTTTAAAGGTGCACCGGCTGCTATAGCTGCATGCCAGTGACCGTTGGAATGGTGTCGTTCGCTATGGATATAGATAGGACTGGTTTCCTGAGAGAGATGTGTTGAAAAGCACGAAACAATTTATTCATTTGTTTTATCTAGTATGCCTATCTCATATCGGACGATGGATCCATCAGCAGGTGGTGCCGTGTTTCATAGGAATATATTACTTTCGTGTTGAAGAAGACCACGAGGATGGATCCGAGCGGAATAAACTGAATAACTCAGATGCGAAATGCATCATAGGTTTATGCAGAGAGCGAGTTTTGAGACAGGGCGTGCTATTAAGTCTGTCCAAGAGGCCCTGAGATGGTAGATTTATGCGGAAAATCGGATAGATAGATTAATAGCGGCGACCACGAAGCAAACAAACAACCCTAACCCACTTTTACTCACCTGGCTACGAATGGCGGAGTGCAAGGATGAATTTTCCATATTTCCATTTTGCATTTTGCTGCCGTGAGTTTGCCGTGAAGATATGGCCAAATATTTCCGCAAAAGATTCACCTGAAGTCTTGGATAAGTAGTGGCAGTCCGTCATGCATTTTAATCCCAAAATATGATTTTATTGGCCAATTACCAAGGCTACATACAATAGATACAGTACATAAAACTACAGGAAGAGGAGGAGGAGAGGGGAGAGGGGAGACAGAGAGAAGGAGGGAAGAGGAAGAGATCTAAGGGGAAGGGGTAGGGAGCAGAAAGG
>KN833032.1:136181-168738 GCA_000827315.1 Piloderma croceum F 1598 | reverse complement strand
CGAGAATAAAAAGATTCATGACATGTTGATCATATCATCTAACGCTGGCTCAATCTCCTCAACTTTTCGTATCCCACATTTCCTATCGACTCTTGGGATCTTCTTATATTCTGTACGCCATTCTGCTTTGAACAACTGCCTAGCCGCATCGTCAAGTTGTGATTCATTTGAAACAGGGTTGGAGTTGTCATTGGAGGACCCTGTCGGCGTGCTCATTGCAGCTTCTGCATCTGTCATTGAAGGTACGTGTGCCACATCATCTGCATCTTGTTCACTACTCTGTCCCTCGATCACCATTTCCCACTCCTTTGTCACCTCTTTTGAGGTATCACATGCCCCCTTGGATGTTCGAGCCCGCTTTTTAGGGGGTGCTTTACCAGCTTCCCGTTCCACCGCTTTCCGTTTTAGCTCTGCAGCTGCAGCTGCCTTAGCCTTCTTTGCGGCATCAAAGTACTTTGATTCAACCAAGAACAATGCTTGCCCCTGCAATTTCAGGTCACACATGGCACGTCCAAAACGCTGCCACAGTGTGCATAAATCACATGATGCCCTCCATTGAATTATAAGTTTTATGTCTGGTAAGTCCATACCCTGGTTTAATTTTGAGTGATAGACCCTACGTCGTAACCCAATAACACATACCATTCCAAACGACTCAGTACAACAAAGTCCCCACGTCTCCCCTTCTTTCAACTTCATGGATTCATCATCGCAAAACTCTGCTGACATGTTGGAATTGAGCCACTTGATCATGTATTGCAACTCTGGTGGCAGCTGTTTCTGGAGGAATTTGGCCACTGCTATGGACTCCGCAATATTGTCAAAGAAAATAAGGAACTTGGGTGGTCGCCAACCGGGTTCAGGATTCTCAGGAATGAGAAATGCAAGATTGAGGTAACTTTTAGCGGGATGAACCATCTCACGTACACATATGCTAACATTCGCGCGGTCATTGGACCGTTCAATGATATAGGCACTGTCCGTCCGTATGTGAAGAGTGTTCTCAACATCGTCAAGAACGATAAGTGGAAGTGTTGCCGAAGTCACGTAAAATGGTATGTGTTGGGGGATGAGGTATCGAAGCTGTCCTGCCGTCTTGTATTCTGGACGGAAATCCGCCCATTTGCTGACACAGTGCCCCTCATCCCAGATAATACTAATGACGCGTGATGTGAATGGTTTGTGCTTCCACAACTTGTCAAAGTCACCATCAACCTTGTCAAAGGTCTCGATATTGGTAACGATGACTTGATACTTTAAGTTCTCGATATCCTATTTGTATGAAGGTGAGCAGTGCCTTTAAGCCTCCCAGCATACTTATCTAACCTTAAATGTTTGTGTAGTTGCATTTTCTGCCGTCACGGTAATCCCTTGAATACCCAACTTCGCCAAATTATTGACATTCTGTTTCCCCAGAATGAGGTAAGATGTACTGTAAAGCCACACATACTATCAACCGGCGGTCAGAACCTTTAGGCGCCCATTTAATAAAGATTTATAACAACTATTTGGATGCCATCCTTTTTGAAGAGGAGGGGCATCCAGAATGTAAGTGTTTTTCCAGACCCTGTTGCAGCTATGGCAATAATGTCCTTGTCGTGTTTGAGGATGGCCTCGACCACGCGGATTTGCCAGAGACAGGGACAGTAGCCTAGAATTTCCTGTGTTCGACATCGGATCTCTGCAAAGGAAGGCATGGGACTGCAAATTGGCTTTGAATGGATGGCCATTGTATCTTAGCGGGTGGAGGAAATATTATAGACAAAAATTCGGGTGACGCGCATAGGAGCCACCGGCGGTGGCGCATTGTTTACCCATGTTTTCTTCCAGCCGCCCTGCAGAGGTTGAAGGGGAAAGGTGGTCATGTGATTTATGTGACGCGAATTGGTTTATCACAAAACAATAATTAATAATTAATAGTATGGGGCCCCTCAACCTCGCAAGGGTGGATGGGTAGGAGCCTGCTGGGCAACGTGCGATGTGGTGGTAGTGAGAGAACTAGATTGCGCGTCGCCTATCGTGCGAAATCATCTTTCGGGCTGGCGGAGTTTAAAATTTCAGAAAATAAATATTCACTTCCCATTTGGGCACCTGGAAATTATTTAATAACCGTTTGTCCCCTCCACGACTTTCTGTAGCTTCCAATACATATTTTGCGCAGGCACTTGCCTGTTCGTGACCAGCCTCTTAAAAATTGTACCGTCAGACGGTATTACGCAAAATTTAAGACGGTCACGTGACTGTATCTAGCGCTACCAGCTGGAATCGAACCCACGAACAGGGATTAGAGCCACTCGTACCTGGCGGCTGATAACCTTTTATATAAGACAAGAGATGCGTTTGTTCGAGCGTGGCCAACTCAACATAAAAATGGGGGTCACCAGGAATGGGAGGACTTGCGTCATTTCAGGAGCTTTGATATCCGACAGATCGATCAATCACTTATGTATGTAGTCAATTATTTGCCTAACCCGCAACAAATGAGAAAATCCTACATACCTACCGTCTAACTTTCCTCTTTCTCCCTTCACTCCCGACATTTTTGGTGCTTTTCGCACTCTCCCCCCCCCCTTTCGACTACCCGATCACTGCTGACTTCTTAACAGGACATCGGCGGTCAACGCTCGGAACGGAAAAAATGGATCCACTGTTTCGAGACTCAGCGTCACAGAGTCAGCATCATATTTTGCACCGCCCTCAGCGAATACGATCAAGTTCTAATGGTACGTCGTATCACGATTTCTGGTGATGTTTTGATTTTACGATTTTGACTTTTTTCGGGGGGGGGGGGGGGTTTATTTGTTGTTGCTGTAGAATCGAATGGCGGAGTCTTGTCACCGACTCTTGTGTTGTTCAAAAGCGTCATCAACTCGCGGTGGTTTCTTCGTACTTCGATTATACTCTTTCGACGTGTTTAAGAGTAAACTGCCCAAAGTCAGTCTCTGTCGTCTCGGTGCTCACCTTCGTACTAATAACCCCCCCCCTCCATTCGCAGGTACCGCTCGAGAAGTACTTCCCCGAGTACACCGCCGACCCGGACATCAACAAGGCAGCTAAATATATTCTATGGCGTTTTATGCAGACGAACCGCGCGTGGTTGAGTGTTTATCCTCAGTACGCAAACCCTGTTCGTCTTTTTCGTTGGTATGCTGACTTTTTGTCGTTTTATCTTATTTTATTACCTTTTGTGGTGGGCAAGCCTTTGAGGTTTATTTTTCCTGGTGGGAGAAGAATTATTCGGTGAGTAGTTTGTTTTATCGCTGCCTTTATCTATTCAAATATGCTGACGGACGTCTTTTACACCAGCATATCCACATCACACATCGCGAACAAACGGGGATTCTCTCAGATCCAGTTGATTTCCCAAAACGCTACCGCTTTTTGTGTAACATCGCTGCTTATCAACAGGCCATGCGCCATGAGATGCTGGATCCTCTTGTGCAGGGATTCGTGCTGCTGGATTGAAGATTATTGCATGGGGGGAGCAGTGTAGAGGTGTGGGTATAGTGGTGCTGACGAGATGTTTCGGAGAGAGAACTTGGCGAAGCATGGTGCGGAGGTTGTGGCCGCGATCCCCCTTGATGGTTAGGGAGTCGCATTTCGAACGAATGATTGATGTTTCCATTGTCTCGCAATTTCCCCACAATGTCTCGGTTTCTTGGTATTTATCATACGACCCAATTCTCGTGTATCAAATAGCTCGTGATCCCTCAATGAATCAATAGCTGTCGCAGTACCAGAATACTTGAGTACATATATCAATTAATATTGTGCATAATTAAACTACGGTTTTGCCGGCAAAGTATGCTCCGTCAATATCACGTTGCACGCTCCTGTGTCATAAACCGATACTACAGCATTTAGATATTGCTGTAGGAGCATGTCCGCATATAAGTCATTGTGCTGTCTGCCGCGGTGGTATAACCATTAGTCTTCCTTAACCATCTCAACTCGTCGTAGTACTAACATGCCACTGCCATCGGACATACAGACCAACAGTCCACCGACCTGGGGAAACTTGTGTAGTGCTCCTGGATATTAGTAACCTCGTCAATCTTTATCAGCGCCTTGTCGATGTCTACAGAGGACATGAGAGGACGTTGTGCGCCCAGTACGAATGGAATGAACTTCTCCATGGCCAGCTCTTCGCATTCTGTAGTGCCGAGCCGTACGTGCGTTTTATGTTTTTGGGACCGCCTCGTAATATTCAGATCTGGGAACTGGAAGAATGAGTTGAGCCTAATCGTTCCTTTACACATATGCACCAGGCCCTGCGCGATGCGGATCACAGTCAGTAGTAACCTGCCAGTTGGCGGGGCATCTGCACGAGCCGGGCGTCGTTCGTGCTGGCCAGACCAAGGCCCATTGCGAAGATGGCGTTGAGGGCGATGGCTAGGTCGTCGTTGTCGTGGCTGTATTTGGAGAGGGTGCTGAGAATTTGGAAAACGGGATTCGGAGGCTCAGTACAAGAGGTACGGTTTTGCGGATGATCGGATCGTCGTAGTTGCAGTCAGACTGTAGGAAGGAATCGTTTGCGTTCAGCACGGAAGGCCCGTTATACGCTATATGATAAGTGTACCGAAACTTCTGAAATTTTGGTAGAGCGACACGGGTCGCCTGGTCCCAAGATTGACTTTGCAAACGGTCCAGCTCACAAATTTAACAAACTTGACAAAAGAAGAGTGATATTCAAATCATAACTATGAAGCAGAAGAATTGAAGAATGCGTCTTTCTTGCTACCAGACTGTTAAGAGAGTACTTCACGTAGTGTCTGGCAGGTGTATTTGTGCTCAGCTTTCCAGGCAAGTACTTGGTGTTCTTTCGAACAATATGATACTCTTTGACATTGTGCACCTGAGTGAATTGATAAGCTAAATGGACAGTTTACAATCAAGGACAGTCAGATGACTCGCATTGTTTCAGCTTCTCTCTGACATGGCAGTCGGTGACAGCGCATTCTTTGCTGCCCTTTATCACCTCGGTAAAGTTTTGTCCGAATTTGCTATCACATTGTGGGTTTTTTGACTGACACCATATAACAAAATAATGAGCACCAGTAAAGGATTCGGTGCTAGATAAAGAAAATTGGGGACCTACCGTCATGAGTAGACCTCCGGGAACAGGCACAAAAAGAGACCCCGAATTGTCCGTAAACTCAGGTGTTCTGAAATAATCCCAGCCAATGTGTTCCACGATGGAGTTTGTCTCTTCGCCATCATCCAGAAGGAATGGGAGCAATTCACGCCGGCCCGAAAGCCCTGTCGGCATGTTTTGTCTCACCTTCTTTCGAAGCCATTCTCGCTGTTCAACCGCCTCCTGTTCCAGACCCTGGCGACAAAGAACGCGGGAGTAAAATGCCCTGGCCCACAAGGTGTCCCTCGGACCTTCCCAGTTTCTGGCATTTTGTCGGAATCCTTTCTTGAAATAGGAAATCGCTTCAGCGTCACGGCCACCTCGCTTCGTCAGGGCGACACCAAGGTACAACAGGAGAAGACTGGAGGGAAGTGATTACTATGCCACAGTACGATCAGCTAGCGGAACACTGGACCCACCCATCGCCCTTCAACTTTCCCAGTTTCTTCTGGTGAGCAACTATCCACTCTAGGTCTCTGACCGTATCAGCGACTTGCGAGGGCACAGAAAATCTCTGCAGTCGGACCAAGTACCATCGAGCAAAGTCCATGATGTCCCCAGGTTCGTGAGCCGGTCGCAGTGCTTCTGCTCCTTTACGACTGGAGATTTCACCCATCTCATATAGCATTATAAATCTTTTGATATGAGCTATTTTATTCGGTCTGAATTCGGGCCATACTATGATCATGATGCAGTTATAGCAGTTTGGGTACGCAAAGGGCATTGAAATAACTCGCCATCCCGTGGATTTGTAGCCCAAAATAAGGGATCAAAGACAGATGTGGTGATGACTTTGTCGGACCTATTTACTGGCATAGTGTACGGAGTCCCGCGTTAGGGGGCAGACTTATGAGTATTATAAGCGCACTTCGGTGGAAGGATGGTTACAGGGTTTGCATACAGGGTTTTGCATAATAATACATTACCGTTTCGAGTTTGCAAATCGTTATTTACTCATGCTTGTGGCGGTTGAAATGTGACGCATTGTCACACATAATAATTTATTAATATTCGGATCCTTTCCGGCGTGTCCGCCGTTAGGATCAGGATGCCACTCGGATGAGCCATTTGTATTTATTACATTCACGTTTATTCAATTGAGGTGTCTCATCCTTTTCGTGAAAACAACCTCGCGGTGTCTATCGACACCGACACACCAAACCCAAGTAAGTGTCGGTAATGAAAGCTCAAGAAACATAACTTCATTCCAGCTGATGTGCTACAGCATACATCGCCAGGAACCACTGGCTCAAAGCAGGACGTTAGAGCGGGATATACATGCTATATAGGATCTACGAGATTATCATGATAACAAATGTGTAGCAATGCATCACAAAGAAGCATATTACTATAAAGACGAATGGTCATCGTAGACGACAAGTTACAAAATTATATATAGGCGTGTAAATGTCATAACGTAGAGAAGAGACAAATTACGTCTTGGGTAGCGAAATCGCTGAACCTGGTTTTGTACCAGAAAGTCCCGGAACTGACAAAGCTCGCGTTTGCGTCTGGCGCTTTACCTGAGCTTCCATCTTGATTCGCTGCTTGCGGACATCGTCATCTTTCAGTTTGAACGAATAAGTGAGATTGATAAAGGCATCCGAAGTCGGCGGAAGACAAGATAGTGGTGGATGCATTAGATAGTCGAGTGCAGGAGCCTCGCCATTAGATTGAAGGAGGTAGTGGCGACAACAATGGATAAGAGCGAGACCCACACGGAACAGATACACGACACCTGTAAAAGCCGAACGTAAACAAAAGATCAAAAGAAGGGAGAAATATTTGTTACCTTCATAAAGGAAGATGTCCCAAACTCTGTTGAGATGTTCGATAGGTAATGATCGCGCAAACAAAGAGGCAAACCTAAAGTAATAACATTAGATCACTGAAGTCAACGAGGCTGTCAAAGAAAGCAGCGCACCAAGGTCGACAAACTGCGGCCTGAGAAAGCCCAAGTTCAACATAAAGTTTCTTCGCGACTTGTCCGTCGTTTGTCTCTAAAGCCTTGCTGAAAAGCGAGGCATCTACTTCCATCTGGATGGTGTTGACCGAGAACCAAGGTCGCAAATAGGTATCCATCAGGGAAACGAATATCCAAAAAGCATCCTCGTCGGGAGCAAGGATCAACAACCGACCCGCGATAGACGTTAATCCTGTGAACATTTGTCAGTTTAATACCGCTGGTAAGGTAGTTCACAAAACCCAACCTGTCTCATACTGAATATCGGGAACCATTGTAAGGTAGGATTGCAGCAGGGCCACTAACGTGCCCTGGGCCGTATGCAGCTGGGGGTGATCAGGATAACATATCTGGGCATCATGCTCGATATTATTAAATGCCGGAACCTTGCCTCGCTTGCCGAGCTGAGAATACAGCCCCGGCATACCTCTTGCTTTGCTGTCCATCAAATGAGCCCAAACAAGATACCGCACGCTCGACGGTACGCCTTCCATTAGCAGCTTCTTGACTTTCTTATTCTTCCTCGCCTGCGCAGCTGGGACTGCTGATATGAGGGACATCCACTTGAGCTCTCGTTGACGATGCGCGTCCATGGACGACTCGGCATCAGACGTTTTGGGAGGCTTGAGAGACTCTCCGATCGGAGAACGAGGTACAGAACTGGCACCCGATATGCTTGAAACGGCTGGACTATCCGCCCGTAGATGACTTGTAATATTAAATCTACCGTCAAGCTGCAGTGAAGCATGTTCGCGCGGAATAACCGCAGAATCCTCGCTCGACCGTCCTGATGCTTGAGGCATACTGGGACGAATGAGCTCGAACTCAATATTCTCCGCTTCCACCATCTCGTTGTCTTGATCAATACTGACAGGACTGTTAACGGTATCTTCCGAACGTGGAATCTGGATGCTCTTTCCCCGCAGTGAAGGAAGGGACAGCTTCTTCCGCAATGACGCAGTACGAGTAACTCCAGAACCACTAGGCGGCGGCGAGGCCACGCGTACTTCGCTGTCCTGTGATGATACAGTAGCAATGGATCCCTGTCGACGAACAAAACTCCATCCCTGCGAGGTCGCAGGTTCCTGCATCGTGCCCCGTGGAACACTTGGGGGAGGAGGTATAGATGAAGAAGTCGGCGAAGACAAACTAGGCAATTCATGAGCAATGGAGTTATTTCGTCTAGCTGGAGGTTTAGAATTCAGCATCGTGGAAGGCAGAGATGACTCTGGGGCTGCAAACGACATGTTCCGTTTTGGTATGCGTAGCGGAGGTGTTGGACCCAAAGGCGAAGTAGGCGGCGAGTCCATGTTCAGAGTGGTGCTCGATGCTGCTTTCCTTAATTTTGTGAGCCTTTGACGGCTCGAGGGCAAGGATATGGCAGGGGAAGGGTTGTAGGACGAAGGAGGTGACATAACAGGAGATACAGGACTATTCTGCGACTTTGATGAATTTCGACGAGAGCTTAAACTATTGTCATTGTGCAGCATCGACAGTGGCGAAGGTGGAAGCGGTGAGCGAGTGTTCAGTGACGGAGACGTCACCATTCTCTCTGACGATGGCGGTGCAGGTGCCATAGATACAAACTGGGACCGGGATTCCGGAGGGACTGCGGCCGTTGGTTGCGAGGTGCCAGCGACAACGCTGGATTGTTCACCCATCGACGGTTGAGTTCCCTCCTCGCGACTGAAGTATCATATTGATTAGCACAGATAGCAGCGAAACTAAAATATAATAATCTTACCTTCGGGCAAAAGGCTCCGGGCTCTGCGAGTTGAATCCGGAAAATGACCTCGACCGAGGCCTAGCACCCTTGGCCTGAGGGAAGAACCCAGGCCTCATAATAACGCCGCTCGTCCCCACCATCTGCCCATCCCCTCCTGAAGGCACAGAGAGCATCTGCGGACTCGGAGACTGCGGGGCCGACGAAAACTCACTACGACTCAACGGAGAAGGCACGATCGGGCTCATCATCGCAGGCGATGGGGAACGCTTGACGATATTCAGTGGCTGTGGTCCACCACCTATCCCCATCCCAAGCGGGGAAGGCGGGAGAGGGGGCGTAAGAGTAGCAATAGCCGGCAACGGGTCGAGCGAAAATACAATCAGCACGGGCCCATCTGCGCTCATCAAATCAGAATCACATCGCCCATATATTGTCGTCCTCCGCATCTGGCCGTTGGGCATAAATCGCGCTGCAGCTGCCTGGTGGAGGACACGGACACTTGACAATCCGCCTGAGTTATTATTGTTGTTGGGTGATGGAGGAGCTGGTGATAATGATAACGGCTGTGGGGAGGCGCGCGGGGCGGGTGATTGATGGCGGGCATACATGGGCCCTGGTGAGGGTGAGTGTGACGGTGGTCTGGGTGCGTTCGGATGAGGGAGGAATAAGCTCGAGCGATTAGATCCACCACCACCTGCGCGATGAGAAATTAGGAATTCAGACATCCCAGGATGCAGCTGTGGTTGTTGGGGTGGGAGTGGGAACGAGCTGAGAGGTGATAATGGGGGGTTGCCACTTCCATTTGATGCAGTGGCGCCAGCGGCTGATAATGTCGATGGTGAATTGGGCTGGAGTAAACCGTGCTCTGGAATCTGTAGCGGGGAGGGTAGGCTGGCCTGTGGCGGGGGTGGTGAATTTTTGGGTTCCGAGTGCATTTGTACAGTTTCGTGATCAGCCGATTCTGATGCAAAATCGTCTGTTCTCGAGTTATCATCATCAACAGACCCCTCCTCCTCCTCCTCGTCTTCTGCTTCTTCTCCTTCCCTATCATCTTCATCATCCTCGATAACGATCCCCCTCGACCGATGTCCATCCTTAGCGCGCATCTCAACGACACCACGTCCACGTCCACCAACGCTCATACTAGACCCATGTCCACTCTCCAGCTGGCTCCGTAAGGATGCAGCAATCCCCGGGGACGGAGCTCCTGACATGCTGAAAGAAGGTGACAAAAGTGACATCGACGACGAACCGGAATGAACGCGTGGGGATGGTATACTCGCGAATGAGGTGTGTAGAAGTGGGGAAGTAGCCGATACTAGCTTAAGCGCTGCTGGGCGTTCCTTGCGTACGCTCACATTAGACGCGTTCGTCGTCGTCGTCGCAGTTGGAGGTGATTGTTGATTCAAAGATTGCCTAGGTGACATGGCAAGACTAGCAGTCTTCGAAGCCGACGACACCTGCGAATAAACAGACTGCTGACTCTGCGAATCCGTCGACTCCCGACTCACTCTCGGCAACGGAGGCGGGATCTCCTCCGCCGCCACCGACGTAGTCGAACTGGATCCCCGTCTTGAATGTAACGAATGTAACGAATGCTGAGACTGCGACCGCTGAGAATAGGTAGACATTTTAGAAGTCATAGAGTGTCGCGAATAGCGATAATTCTCGTATATGTCTGAAGCCCCTTCCCAGTCGTCGCCTTGGTCGGATTTGGACATTGTGGATGATACGCTGCGGGAGGAAGGGCGGCTTTGGAATGAAGGTCTGATGGGTGGTCGTGTTGAGGTTGGAGAGGTTGTTTTTTTAGTTGTGGTGGTGGTTGTGATAGCCGGCGGTACGCTCTCTGTTGGGGAAGCAATTGGGTGGAGATAACCTTCGGTACCAGCAGCTTCAATAGACTCCATCGGACTCTTCAAATCTCCAGTCCTTGGTTCGCTCTTTGCCGTTCCGGCACCCACTCCCCTACCAACACCCGTACCCGTACCCATACCTGCACCAACACCCGCAGCGACCCCACTCCCAGCCTCAACACCCTCACCCTCACTCTCATCACTCCAATCCTCTCCATCGCCACTCCCACCCGCAAAATCCTGCAACAGGGATAACCCAATCCCAACCTCCCCATCCGACAACGCGACTGATATTCGTCCCCTGCTATGTCGGTCTTCATCTTGTTCTTCCTCGCCATCGTCGTCATATACAGACGGTTCAGAAGCGATTGATTCACGAATAATGGGAGGGCGGGGGGTAATTTCTTTCCCTTCCTCTTCTTCTCCGTCCCCTTCTCCTTCCTCGTGTTCGTCGTCGTCGTTTTCATCCTCATTAATGTCATTGTTGCTATGTTGTTGGCGAGGAAGAACGCGATGTCGTGGTATAGAAAGACTAGGCGGGGGTATAGTCGGTTTAGATTCTCTCCGTATCATATTAACGTCAAACCCGAGGGTATGAGGGGGCGTGTCTAGAGCAGAGTCGGATGCGCTGGAGGTGGATGAGTAGCTATGTGGGGGTACGACCATAGGTTCATCCTCCGGCGAAGCCTGTGAGGGTAAATACGCCTGCACCTGCTGCTGCTGCTGCTGTACGGGTCCTTCCTGTGCAGGAGGAGACTGCGCCTGCACCGGAGCGCTAATCATTGGCGGTGGCGAACTAACCAGCACGCGCAAGCCCGATGCATAAGTTTCAGAAGGTACGATACTCGGGGACGGACTTGACGAGGAACCTTTTGAGAAAGACGAGTTTGACATGGACGAAGACCGCTTTGCCATGATTGGTTTCTTGAGCTTGGAGTGAAAACGGACGTGGACGCCTTGAAAGCGGCCTACGACGCCTTCGCAGTAACCCTGTATATATTTGATAATGAATGTTCAATTACTGATCGATCGAGGTGAATGGTGAACTGACCAGGTACAACCCTTCGTGCTCCGGTAATTGCATGAGCACAGTCACCTCATCATCCTGTCCACTTCGTAAGCAAACCACCGCGCCCCAACTGGAGCACAACTTACTTTAAGGAACATCAAATCCTCAGCTCGCTCCGCAACACAATCCTGCGTCGCCGTGCACTTCCCAATACCGCCCTTGGCGGCGAACCGCGTCCACCGTGCAAGATCGCCAGCATCCATGCGTATTACAACCAAAATGCGCACGTTGGAAAAGTTAACCCGCGTTGCCAATAAGTAAAATAACCAATAATGTGTGTGTAACCCCGCGGCAAGGCGGCGTCTAGTAACCCCTTAGCTAATTGGGTGCCAATTAAAACCGTTACGTTGGTTGTCTCCAAGATTAATATCGGCCGTTCAAGATAAAAGACAGACAGAGCAGCACGGCCGGATCAAGGAATGGTATATACTTATCTATCCAAACCCAGGGCAAAAAAAAAAAGAAGCGGAGATGTCTTCGGTCGCTTCTATGTTCAGAGGATCAAAGACGTAAAACACCCGGGCAGAGGCATAAAAGCCGTCCATATCAGGCAACCAGGTGGCGGTCATTTAGGCGCCCATTTACAGGCGAGCTAATACACCGCTGCCAGGTCCCGTGATGATAAGCGTTGCATACCAACTACTCCAATCTTGATATTAACTCTGGAGTACATTGGCTACTAGAATTAAGGCACGCCAAACCGAAGCCCAAATATCCTAGGCCCATCAAAAAGATAAAACAGCTTCTACAGCCAGCGGGGAGTCCGTGATTTTCCTAGGACGTGAAGCAATCGCCTATAAAACATCCAGGCTTCTCCAGCTCTGCACTCTGCACACCATCTTAACCCCCGCGATACTCATTCCCGCAGGTAAAGCTATCCGCCAAAGAATTGATTAAGAACTTGACTGACGAAGTACAACCAAGGGCTTGAACCGCAGAACAAGGGAAGATGAGACCAATTCGTCATCAGAATGTAGATACGAAGACAGGTGTGTATCATATATGAGGCTATTGGCATTGACCGAAGCCAGAGAGAACAAAGCATCCTTACTTAATCGAGGTTCATAGACAAGTAGATCCAGCAAAGATCAGCGGCTGGTTCTGGAGGAAAACTGCTGCTAAGCCTAAAGCTGGGAATTCAATCTCGGAGGATATGTATGAGCTTTCTGTGGATCATCCTCTACCTCTACCTCACCTGGACCCTGCTATTCTCAGACGTTTGCGTGCACGCAATCGAATCAAGGCCAGCTCTGATATCGATACCGCATGTGGATCAACAAACGCGAACAAGCGTACATCTGGTTTGAAACTCCAGAATGATCATGGTACTAGTCTGAGTGACCACTTGATGACAGAAGGCGACGTGCTGAGTCAATCTTTTGGTAAGATGAAGTTGGTCATTTGACAAAGTACTCGTTGTTCCTCCTTACGTTTATTTTCTTCCCAATGATAGCGTTCAACCGTTTCACCAAACGCCATCGGAATTTAAGCCGCTTCTCGGCCCATTTGCGCTCAGTACAGCATTTGGGCGCTACAATATTTATCGCCCAGTGATTGTCAAGCTCCGAGTATAAAAATCATTACACTCTATTTCAGACGTCCTTTGTTAACTTTCTTGATCACACATAAAATCTACCCATCGTCATCCACTCGTGTCCTTTGGATTTTACCAATGCCAGACCGTGAGTACACCACCATATGTAATGATACAATCCGTGCTGATGCATTATTCTGTTCTATTTAAATACCCTTTGCGAACTTTCTTGACTATACATCGAATCTCCCGATCTCCATCCACATTGGATTTGTGCGTTCCTCTGGTTTGCAGACAGGATGCCTGCGTACATGGATATCACTGTTCTCTTCGGCCACCTGATGTTACTAGCGACACAAATTGCTATCGCCGCTCACCTCACAAATAATACCGCTGTGATCGTACACATTATACTGGTCGGGTTGCACTCGATGGTGCGCGACATTGTCCAAGTAGTGCATTGGATAATACAGGGGCGTCGCGGCCTGAGTGGTCGAGAAATTGCAGGGACTGTGGTGCACGCTTTACAGGGATCATCATTGGATGATCAAGTCACCTCGGACGTAGAAGAAGTTATGCAAGGTTAAACTGATTGAAATAATTTGCAGCTTGAACCTAGACAAGCCGTGAGTCTGAGCTTAGATTTTCAATCGTGTTTTCCTAACCGGAACTGTGTCAGGGCTATTAGAGATAAGGATAAAATAGACAACGTCGCGACGAAGGGGCAGCGCTCCAGTAGGCTATGAGGTTCCCAGGTGTGGATAAAGTGTACAAGTAACAAATATCAGCTTCTAGTTGACTCGGAGTATACTGTACATTACAATACCTAGATAAAGTGAGCAAAGGTAGTAGAATTACATATCCCGGGCACAGCCGTCCTTTTCCTTGGTATTCAAATCCAAGCTGTATGTCCTCGTACTTATGCCTTCCCGGAAAATAGTGGATTTTAGTATCCAACATGGCCATATCCTTGTCCAAGCCGATCATTCGAAGCCCAGATATAATACCGGGCCCATCAGAATCTAGAAACATAAAACAGCTTCCATAACCAGCGGGGGAGTCCGTGATTTTCCTAGGAATCGCCTACAAAACATTCAGGCGTCCCAGGCTTGTCCGGCTACACTCTACGCCACCATCAGTGGTACCGCCCTGATGACCGTTCTCCCCAGTAACAAAAACCCTGAATACACTAAATATGACTCATTCGCCTACCGCGATGCCTATGACGATTGACGAACGTTGGCTGCAGGCTGTGCAGCCTGTTAGTGCTAGGGGTCTTCCTTGCAGTGTGGGTCTAAGAACGAGTAGGCTATTCTGAAAAGCCTAAGGTTAGTCTATTATTTCGTCCTATAAGGGAGGTAAGACGTACTGTAAAGCCACACATACTATCAACCGGCGGTCAGAACCTTTAGGCGCCCATTTAATAAAGATTTATTTAAGCCGACCGCTGGTCCCGTGATGGCCCATCCACCCGAAATTTAAATTCAAATCGCGCTGCTGGCAACTCCCATGCGATCGACCGATTTGATTGCCGCTATAATCGAGATTGACAGTCACCATGCCCACGCCTCTGCGGGAACTTATCCAAGGTACCATTGAGTACACAACAATTGTCGATGGCAGACTCGTTAACGTTTGCTTTATTCCGTGGAGATGTCGAATAAAACGCGTGCCTGCTTCGTTGCTTCAGTCTAGTTCAGTCTGTTAAGAAGCATTGGAAGTCTTAAAGTTGCTTGCATTCCACTTTTGTGTCCGATTCTTCACCCGCGAACCTTCGCTGTGACACCAAATTGAAAGCAGACGCGTTCTTGAATCGGGACTGATAGGAAGCCGTTGTTTAGATTACGACATGTTGAAACAGGCGCCTATTTCCCCCGACGGCAATGTATATTTTCCTCTGTGAGCAAATGCGTATATTCAGGTCTGCTTTGTGTAAGTGATCTTTGGCCATGCAAAATTGGACCCGCAGGGCCACAACCAATCTCAACTGAATCTGAGGATCTGAATGTAGCAAAGTTGCATCAGGACTGATAGGAAGCTGTTGTTTAGATTACGACATGTTGAAATAGTCGCTTATTTCCCTCGACGGTAATGTATATTTTCCTCTGTGAGTAAATATATTCACTTTTCGACCCTCTGCCATGCAAAATTGGACCCGCAGGACCACTCAACTGAATCTGAAGATCTGAACGTGGCAAAGTCGACATGTTCCTGTCACCGAAAGAACATGTCTTCGATAAGGGTAACACTCAATTCAATCAATCTTGACCAATAATATCTTCTGCAGGCATACACAGAAAGGACTGACAACGTCACCGGAGAATGCCATCTGCCCTGATCTGCTGGACACTTTGGGCTTAGACCTCCACTATCGTTCTGATTCGTCAGGTTGATATTGTTTTCACCAAAATCTATGAACGTATAAGTCGCAGATCCTCTCGTCAACTTGAAAACCAGGGACCAAAACAGTGGTGGTGGGAAGTTGATTCCGGTGAGGTCCGATATACAGCAAAGTCCCTTTAGGAACTTAGGCTATGCCGGACAAGGGCCTCAATTTGTGCCCCATATATGGCAAACCCTGGAGTTCGGCAAGAGTTCGGTTAAGTAAATTTTACAATGAAGCATGAAGTATCCCGTCTACGTCATGCATCTACAATTCATAATCAATTCAAAATAGCTGTGAATGGGATAACACGACCAAGCGGCCGGTGGGATCAAAGGTATGAGAATCCAATGATATGGTTAACGCCACACTCTTTTTAATGGACCTCGGAACAAACTTGCTTACCTACCTCTCGTAATTCCCTTTGTAGGTTCGTTGTCGCAGTCCAGCAACGCACTTAGGACGGACTCATATTCTAACTTTGACCGCCAACGTCCAAATTCTACGATTCCATTGACCCAGTCACGACGACGTTTACCGTGCGTTTCTCTGGTTCTTATATCCTTCCAATCTTCATGACACGCTGTTATATGGGGCAGACAAATTGTAACGATGCCGCCTCTCAGAAATCCGACCTTTCCCACGTACATGGATATCGCTGTATTCTTTGGGCACGTAATTTTATTGGCGACGCAAATTGCCGTCGCCGCTCGGGGCCTTCCAAATAATACCGCTGTGATCGTACACATCATTCTAGTCGGGTTGCACTCAATGGTGCGCGACGTCGTCAAAGTAGTGCATTGGATAATACTGGGGCGTCGCGGCCTGAGCGGTCGAGAGATTGTAGGGACTATGGTACACACTTTACAGGGAGCATCATTGGATGATCAAGTCACTTCGGACGTAGAAGAAGTTATGCAAAGTTGAACTGATGGAAATTATTTGCAGCTTGAATTTACACAAACTGTGAGTCTGAGCTTAGATTTTCGGTCGTGTTTTACTAACCGGAACCACCTCAGGGCTATTGGAGATAGGAATAAAATAGACAAAGTCGAGACGAAGGGACAGTGCTCCAGTGGGCTACGAGATTCCCAGGTGTGGATAAAATGTACAAGTAACAAATATTGGCTTCCAGTTGACTCGGAGTATATTGCACATTAGATAAAGTGAGCAAAGGTAGCAGAATTAGATATTCCAGGCACAACCGCTCTTTTCTTTCCCATTCAAATCCAAGCTGTATGTCCTCGTACTTATGTCTTCCCGGAAAATAGTGGATTTTAGTATCTAACATTGTCATATCCTTGTCCCGCGACCAGCGGATGTCCACATAAATTCTCTGCCCATTATATTTGCTTGGTCTCAAGGGTAAGGAAGTACCACACTTTCACACTGATCAACAGCCATTGCGCCTTGATTTCATTATGTTCTGTCACATATTCTAGTGTACAAACCTCGCATCTTGGACGTGGGCATGAAGAAACATTTCAAGATATTTTGGTATTAGTGTCTACAAGCATATCTTTTACAAACTTGTTCATACGGCCTCTATTTAGCAGAGGGATTTTGTGTGGGTCTAGGAATGAGTGGGCTGTGGAAAGCCTAAGGTCAAAGTCTATTATTTCTTCCTATGAGGGGGAAGATGTATTGTAAAGCCTTCGGTCGCAGGTGTTATATATGCCTCGCAAAGGTATCCGTCAAGGAATTGATCAAGACGGCGAAGTGCGACCAAGGGCTTCGACCATAGTGTATAGTACTTGCTAATTTATCTCGTCGATTACAAAGTAGCCTATGCGCGGACGCGCACTTGCGTCATTGATGAGTTGGTCGAACTCGTCTGCGCCAATTGTCTCTGGGCTACACAACAAGATTTCTTATTTTTCTTTTTTAGCTTCAGCCCAGATATCATGAGCCTGGAGCGCCGTGACGGTTAGAGTCTCAAAATTGATTGCTTATGCAGCCACACCTTGTGTCCGTAGGCTGGAGACCTGTAATGTGTTTGTGATATTGTAAGAACTAAAGCACCATTTAAGAGAGCCGCAACATATAAAGTCACTCCCAAGAAAGTTTGTCAGGAAAACTGGTAAGGTAACAGTACCTTCCCGTGCAATCGATGTCAGGTAAAGTAAAGGTGATATACCGCAGACACACAAAATACATCCTGGCCATTAAGCATCCGCGCTGTGCATCTGAGCTGAAATGGATTGGGGTCATGTGGTAGAGACTGTGCTACTGTGTGTCGGTTTTCAAGAGTCGAGACCTACGGAGTACCAGTTATATTGTGACCAGTCGAACGAGGGAGGGACTTCGTACATTGCAAGATATAAAAGGTAGGAACTATATGAGAATTTATTTGCAGAACAGATGGCCTTCAAAGGCCAGAAGACGCGAGCAAAGAGTTAATCAACAGAAAAGATGCGAATGATAATCGATAGACGTTTGAGCATGCACGGGATATGCCGGCTGCCGATGGAGGATACTACAATGAGTTCCCTTTTTTAGAAGAATGTCGCCGCGCCACACAAAGACAGAATCATGGGTTCTGTCAAGACTCAACACATTTTGTTGCTTAAAAAAGGCATGAAATGTTGTAACTATTACAATCTAAAAGGATTGTGATTTTAATTGAAATAATGTGCCCAGTGCTCGTGTCAGAACAAGTCATTTTTGATGCTCCTTCCATTTATGGCCAATGATCGGCTAGTCTCCCGTAGGCAGCCGTAATAGCAGAGAAGATAGTCGTTCTCACTATACATGATTGGCTCGATGAACGTTGAACCTGTATCAGTCTGTCATTGGGAGACTATTTCTCAGTGGATAACACTCTCATCAATGGAAGAGAGAAACAGTCTTGAGGAGACTGACAAGATCCGCGTATCCCTTGGCTTCAAGTCTCTCGTGGACGCTGGCCCAGACAACGACTCAGAGGTGATTGCAGAGAGCAAGCAGCATGAGTCAAAGTGTGTAGCGCCTGCTTATCTTGCACCTAGTGCTAACGTCTGTCCTTCCCCGTTTAGAGATATAGCTAATTGAACTGCAAAGTGAGTTGATGATTCACGCTTATTCCAGCATTGTTCATTTTTTGCTTTTGTCGTCTAGGGTACGAAATCGGCAAGAGCTCAATATGAAGCTCAATGGACCTACTCTTGGAGATGCCGACGAGCTAGAGGACACCCTCCTGTGTGTCAAGAAGGCGAAAAAGCGCGAACGGGAGCTGACAAAAAGAACACAGGAGTTTGAGAATGTAGACAACGTGGTTCAGGGCGAGTAAGTACACCAAACGTTGGTCACCTTTTCTTTTTGTGATTAGACAGAGATTGATGATTTATTGGCAGGAGATCTCGTTGGTCTCAAGGTCGGCCATGACTTTGACAAGATAAATAAGGGGGATGCCAAGATTTTCACACTCAAAGATAGCAGGGTACTCGACGACGAAGGTAGTCAATAAGTGTACTTTCATTTGATCTTCCAGCTTCTAATAAGTATTACAAAGGACGAACTACAAGATATCGAAATGGCGGAAGACGACAAGAAGATGAGCAAGGACCTCAGGACCATGTCTCGAGTGTACACAAGGTATGACAATGACGAGTTCATCGCACCGGGGATTCCACGATCTATCCTGGCTAAATATGGCGAGGATATAGATGGTGTTCAAGCAACTGGATTCTGTTTGGGTGGGGTTCTGGGAGTGACGTTGTCCGGGCTGAGCATGAGAACGACACGGGAGTTGTTAACAAGACACTCTTGTCAGTTAATTATGCCAGTGAGTGACTTCGCCTTCGATCAATGGCGTAAGTGCTGAACATAATTACGCAGAAAATGTCGTGACTACGGATTACCTACAAGAAGGAGATGTCGGATTCAAGAGGCCTGAGGTTAGTATTCTTTTCTATCACCCTCTTTCCGCACCTCTAATATCCCATTTAGACTAAGAAGAAATGGCCATCACGACAAGCGCAGCCCGATGCAGACCCTGATGATAGCGTCGGTAGTACAATTATGGTTATGGATGACAAAACCATTGTGCCTCGTGCCTGAGATCTCGAATCAAATTTCATGGATGACGAAGACCTGCAGGCTACGCTAGCGCTATCACGTTGAGTAAAGATTCTAAAGACGACAAAATTGTCCCTGCAAGAAATTGCCGTGAAGGTGCCCACTGAACAAGCACGAGATGAAGCCGAAGACGAAACAGCAGGCGGTCTGACGTTTGATGACATGTCCGAATTTGTACGTGCCATCCATTACAACCCCTTAGAAGTGGTAGTAAAGCCTGAAGGAGCAGCTATCAAGCAGCACTCCCAGGAGATGTCAGTAGCACCAGCGGAGAAAATGGGGAAAAAAAGAAGCTGGCGAAGTCGAAGTTGAGGACATTATCGAAGCTACAAGTGAAATGAGGCATGACGGTGGTGACTCAGAAGATACCAGAACCTCCTCTCAACAGCACTACGGTTCCAACATGGCCTCCACGCTCACTCTCCTCCGCCAACAAGGCATCCTAACCGCCCCAACCGCCGATCAGATCGAGTGGGAACAAACACAGCTCCAGCGTGATCTGTGACTCGCCGAACAACGCCAGTGCCTCACGCAGCGCCATGTGGAGAAGCTTCAAGGGAGGCAAGATAAGGAGGCCACGCGCGAGTACGAGAACCGCATACGAGAGCAACAGGAGGCAAGAGATAGTTTGGATGCTTTCAAGAACTATAAGCCGACCATAGACCTAATGGAATATGATGAAATTGGGAGGGCTATGACCCGCAGCGAATCATGGAAAGCACTATCACACAAATTCCACGGGAAAGGGGAGCGGGAAGATGAAATTGGAGAAACGGTTGAAGAAGATTGCTGATGAGATGAAACGGGAGGCAATGCTTAGCGGTGATACGCCGTTGAGTATGAATAAGGCATTTCAGCAGCGGCAAGAGAAGACTGGACAGGCGCATTTCGTGCTGTCCGTCGGGAACAGCAGGTGAATTCTCCTTTTTGCTTCTCGACGATCCATTAACTAATCGTATGGGACATCTAGTGCCATACCTCAAGCTGCAGAGTACTTCGACTCTCAACCAATAATGAAAGGCAAATCGAAGAAGCTCAAAAAGAGGTCCAACACTGTCAACATTGCATCAGCTGCCCAAGAAGCTGGGGCCTTCGTAACTTTGCCCGCATCACAAACAGCTACTACGAACTCAGATCCGAATGGGGGCTCATCTGCACCCAGACCAGGATTCTCACGCATATCAATATCCGCTGCTAGACGTAGCTTAACTTCGCAAGATGGCACACCTGTGCTGAGCGATCGTGCGAAAGTGGTGTTTGGGCTTGCAACGAAGAGAAAAGCTGATGGGGATTTGATGAAGACGCCACCACCGAAGAGATGATAGTGTGACGTCCTTCATGCCCCTGTCGCTTATGGCGACCGTTTCTTTATGTCAAACAGAACACTATTTATTAGTTCCTTTTGAAGCGGTATACATGCTGGACAACATATTATCTTTCCAAGATCTGATCTAGTAACAATTTTTCTTGCAAATAGACTACCTTTCTATGTCATCCACACTCCGTTGGTGCTGCGGAAATATGTCTGTGTGTACAAGCAGGTGAGGTGGAATGTGGTGCACGTTGAGAAATTCCCGTGGTAAGGTGCAGGGGGAATAGCAAGGAGACACAAAGAGAAATGAAATCACAACTTCATCAACGCCTTCATAGCATTGCACGCCGCAAAGCTCGACTTGGCCATAATCTGCCTAGACTCCTTCGTCACCTCAGGCATCGCATGAACCTTGCTCAGCTTATTCGCATGATCGCTCAGCTCTTCCAGGATATCGGTGCCTTGCTGGGCAGAAGTGGGGGGAAAGTTGTTGTCGCAGATAGCGACGACGGGCAACGATTTGTGTGATGTTTTTGTTGAGGGTGGATGAGGGCTTTGGAGCACGAACCATAGCTAGGATGTTTAGGGTGGAGCAAACGAGCGATTCAATCGGCTTCAAGATAGGGCTGGAAAAATATAGTTATTTTAGAGTCCGTCCGCACTCTTGTCCCTCCAAAGAAGAAAGCATACCTTCAATTCCACCTAAGTATCATCTGACCCTTCGCACAGAATAGCTGGGACGTTGCTGTAAAACTTGATGATAAGCAAATGATCGATGACTAGAGTGATACAAGGAGACATGCCATTGACACTCCTTGACTCAGTCTTTGCCTGTTCGTATTTAGGTTTATACTCCTTAATGACGACCAGAGCATCTTTAGCAGTTATCAACTTTGTGAACAATCCCTTCATGTCCAATCGGGGTTGGTTCATGATCTTCGTATCAGTCTGCAGGCGGTGTGAGTGAGTCATAAAATCGAATTATTAATGACGTACCCAGCGCCATAATTCCTCCGCTCTCTCTCAAGCTTCTCACATCGTTCTTGTAAAATCTGCATTTCCTCCTCAGCCTTCCTCTGCCGTTGACTATTCTGCTCTTTATCCTGTTGAAGTTCATCAAATTCCTTTTGCAGCACCCTCATGCTTGTATTCTGCTTTTCGGCTCGCTACGCGACCCACAAATCAGTACATTCAAAACGAAAGGAAGTGGAACAAACTCACCCTTCTCACGACCAAGTTCCTCCCCCATGGCCCTAACTCTCTCCTCTCCCTTGACCTTTTTCTTCCCCCTATCCCCTTTCCTTCCAAAATCCTGCTCAAGCCCCACAATTTTGCTCTGCATAATAGCGATCTTGTATTCGTAGTTATTCCTCATCGTCTGTTATCGTTTGGTCAGCATCAGCTGAGATCTGAGGGTATAAATATGCACTCCATGAGACCCCCGCTCTTCCTCAAGCTGCTCACATTGTTCTCTCAAAATCTGCAGTTCCTCCTCATGCCGTCCACTATCCCGTTCTTTATCCCGCCGAATTTCATTGAGCTCCTTCTGCAGCCGCTGTGAATCGCAATGTATGTCGATTGATCTGTGTTTTATGTGACTTGCATTTGGCATAGTGGTAAAAATATCCAACTGAGAGGTTAGGAAAATACGAAATGTTTCTGGACCTTATTGCGCAGGATTGTGAGTAATTCCAAATCGGAACCCTCATCCAACCTATCTATCTTTATGACCCCTGGTCTTCCAATACGATGACGCAAACATGGCTCGAGAATGAGTTTTTCAAATTGGCGAGATGGGCACGCAGAAACTAAGCTGCGGTCGTTCTCGAGGTTCAGACAAATATGATTGGCAAGATTATTCCCCATTTTGACAAGATTGTGTGCAATGGTACTGAAGAGCTTCTCGGGATTGCGCTTGTCTGGGTAATTCTGATCGAAGAAAAAAGATGAGACAAGTATGCCCTGGTTGTCACAATGCTGTGCAACGGTGTGCGCGATTGCGCTTTTTCCACTGGCAGCGCCTGCTCCATCATGCAACCAAAATATTTCAGCTTCTTTGGATTCATCTGCCGAGTGTATCCACTGGTTGATGTCATCGATGAGAGCTGTCCTGTCCGAGCACACGAAATTCGGATTCCAAGAAGTGCCTTCTGCATGCGGAAGCAAATCTAATGTGGTCTTTGTTGTCAAAGCTTTGCGGAGGACATTAAGAGGCAAGAGCGTTAGTAGATAGAATGATCCTCTTATTGTGAACGGAGTATCTGGTGTCTACATAGGAAGATGCCATGGTGTGAGTGACATGCAATGAAGGTGATAAGTCTTGGGATAGATAATGATGCCAGTGAAGTATGTCGACCAAGGAGCATGACGGTGCGGCGAGATATGAGAGAAGTAACAAGACGAGGACAACCAAGGCATGCACCAGGAGCGTGGACCGGAGATATCAGTGAATCGCACGAAAGTGGCGCAGGAATGTGCAACTTCACGATGTTGAGTGTTGTCTCGCCGCTGATTGACCAGTGGAACTTCCTTTTAGAGCGTGGGAATATATTCAAGAATCAGAAAACGCCAAACAACAGTTCAAATTTGGTCTACCATCATCGAGATAGTGCCCTTTCCCTTCCATCAAAACGAGGGCTTTTGACCCGTGGCATTGCCACAGTGAAGTTTTCAATCCCAGTCTTTGGGTTTGATTCAGAGATGGGACATTTGCCCTTACGGGCGAATTGTCCCATCTCTTCATCTTTATCCCAGTTTCATGTTTAATGTTTAATCTGAGTTTGAACCCGATGCTTAGTCCCAGTTACATATTCAATGTTTAACCGTGGCGTTGCCACAGTGAAATTTTTAATCCTAGTATGGGGGACATTTGCCCTACAGGCAAAGTTTTTAGGTTATGTTTTACTTATGTTGATTTTGTATTGCAAGACAGAGTAGATTTTTTTTTTTTTTTTGGTTTTGACTAAGTCCACATGAGCCTGCCCTAAAGTGAAGAGAGAGAAAAGAAGCAAAATGCCAAGCTTATTAACAATTCCATATTTAACACGTATAAAAAGTGTAAGTAGCATTAGTTAGTATTAATGAGTCCTGCCAAAACCTCTGTATATACAATATTGGAAGTATGTGTGGTATGTGAATCTTCTGGAAATACAACTTTTATTCTATTTGAAGAAGTGCAGCGAGAAAGAGCAACATAAAGCTGACCATGAGAAAAAACGGGATTACGTAAATCTATGCCAACATTTACAATAGACTGTCCTTGAGATTTATTAATGGTCATAACAAAAGCAAGACAAACAGGAAACTGGTGATGGAAGAGATTGACAGGAAGTTCTTCCGAAGGATCTATAGTGATCCTAGGGATGAAAACCTCACTGCCTGCATGTTTGCCACCCAAAATGCGACACCTTAAGACCATAGGTCTGATCTCGAGCAAAATCATGCGTGTGCCATTACAAAGGCCATTGGTAGGATCTATGTTGCAAAGCAACATGAGGGGACATCCAGGCTTAAGAGCGAGGCGTGCAAGGGGAAGGCCAGAGGCGTTGATAGAGTTGAGAAACTCTGTAGAGTATAAGGTGGCATTGTCACCACGGACAGTATCTGCGCTCATAAGGATGGACTCTTCTCCAGGAAAGGAGTCAAGGATGACATGATTAAGATGATTGACCTTATCGTTTGTGGCAGAAAGGATGGTGCGTTTGAGGAAGAACTTGTCGTCTCTGTTGGGTTGATCTATGTCTGGATAAACGGCATCAATCAAACCCTGAATGTTGTTCTGAGGGAGACGCATGTTGTCAGGCAACTCGATGGATTTGTCTGGGGTGAGATCTGATCCAGCACCGACTTTAAGGAGCCACTCTGCGAATGCCTCACTTTCTGGAGTGCGATCCAAACACATATTCTGCTTAAGATGAAGGACTTTGACATGCTGCCACAACCTTGACCTGCGGAGAGAGGCATTGACTATCTGGGCCCTTGAACCTCTAGGAATGACAGGTAAGGTCTGTCTGAAGTCACCGACAAAAAGGACTGTGATGCCTCCAAAGAGTCTATTATTCTTGAGGAGATCCTGGATTGTCTGATCGACGGCTTCTGGACCATACCGATGATGCATAGGTGCTTCATCCCATATGATGAGTTTGGTCTCCTTGAGGACACCATGCATATGATCCTCTTTTGCGATATTACATGTAGAGGTCTCATCAATGGGGATGGGGATTTTGAAGCGTGAATGAGTGGTCCCACCACCATTGAGGAGAAGGGCGGCAAGAGTGGAAGAAGCGACACAAAGGGCGACCTTGGACTGTGCACGAATGGCAGTGGCAATGGTGTTGCAAATGTAGGTCTTTCCACCACCTCCCACACTGAGAAGGAAAAACAACTTTCCCCTGTTGTTGTTGGCGGAGTCCATGACCTTGTCGAAAGCCTCCTTCTGCTCAGGATTGAATTTGGGATAATTATCCTCAACATTCTCAAACATCTCGACAGGATCATACGCGAGCTGCTCTCTAAGGATAGGGTTGTCAATGTGAGGCCACCACTGCTGCTGTGGAGTGTACATGTCCTGTATGTCAGAAAGATGTGTCCCACCAGACTTTACGGTGATGTGCTCGAGGAGATATAGGCCATAATCAAAGATGTCCTCATCTGTGGGATTCAGATGGCCGCAAGCGATGAGCCTGTGACAAAGGTCATCACAAAGTTTGACCTTGTTCAAATCCCAAAGGACGTGAGGTTGGGTGGGATGACAATGCAAGAGAATGATGGCGAAAAGACAACGGAGTTGATGTCCTGTCTGCATATTTCCAGCCTCTTGCAGACATTTCTTCCACTCCCCATCATTCTCCAAAAGGCCACGGGCAAAACAGGCTGCTTTGAAGGATGTATGCAACTCTCCATTATACCTCCTAAGATCCTCCCAAGACTCTGCACCTTTGACGACGGTCAAGAGTGTCCTGAGGTAAAAGCGCTCTCCGGCTTTGGGGCTGACAAAGTACATCCTGCCGATGACCTCACATTGACTATGTGGCTTCCACTTCCTTGTTTTCTTCTCCCAAACAAACTTTTGGGGAAAGTCGAGATAACCGACATCCTTTGCACTGGGCGAAGTGGCATTGGCGGTGAACCACTCTGTAAGGGGGGTCTTTTGGAGAGCCTCATTATCCAACAACACCCCTGGGTCATCTTCTTCATCATAATGGATGTTATGTTTGTCCTTGAGATGCACGGGCAAGCGGTAGATGGAGGGCTTCTCCTCATGCATCTGATATTCCATCATATGCCAGCAAGCCTCTGCAGGACCGACGTAACGGGCGCCTATGTGATCTGATATCTCATCTATATCTTGTCCCACAGCCAGAGTGGCATGGTCATGACCTTTGTATATATACTTGTGGATATATTTGATGGCCTTGACGGAAGCACAGATCTCGACGTTGATATGACAGTCATAATGTGCGGACAGATAGGGGTTATAAGGGATGACATTGTGATTGTCCAAGACATGACCTTTGGCGTTGGTATAGGTTCTACCATTGTCAGGTCTGGCATATTCCGGATAACCATCTTCACCGAAGCGGGTTTCTGGACAGAAGGCCTTTGGAAAGTGCTTGCTGCACTTTCCATCGACCATACAGGGAGCGTCTTTGTTTATGGAACTGCAAGGACCATGCATCATGCACTTTGTGACGGTGGCATAGATGGTAGGATGGGCAACAGGGTCAGGGATCTGAGCGGAGACGATGGAGTCAACGTGAGCGGCATTACGGATTTTGAAGGCTTGCTTCAAAAAGATGAGGAGATGGATGTGAGGCAAACCACACTTTTGAAACTCTATGGTGAAGACAAAGCCTTGAACATCCCCAAAGAGACCATCCTTTATGTCTTTGAGCATGGCCTTGATCTTCTGAGCAAAGATGTGTGCCACGATGTCAGGTCTATCGTAGGCAGTCTGATGTTTCCTAGGCCCATCAGGATCGTTGTCATCATCATATGTGAACAAATTGTCATCAATCTCTGGCCAGCTAGGATTTGCAGTCATGGTGAGGAAGATGTCAGGTTTGCCACAATGGCGAGCGATGGCCATAGAGTCTTGAAAGAGCTGGTACATGTGACGTGCGCTGCCTGGATGGGATGCAGGTAAGATGATGCGCTTTCCCCTCTCCCCCAATTGAACGTCTGGATCATGTCTCAAGGCATCCCTGAGACCATCATAGAGATCTGCTCTGATGGTCTTCTGGTTGTTCCTGACCCAATGCAATTCACTGTCCTCTACGGAAGCCCAAGCATCCACCATGTACTGCTGCAATAACCTCCCTCCTCTAAACAGATCAGATGGTTCCATAGGACGTGGGTGGAGATGAAAGGCGAAGTAGCATCTCTGAGAGACAAACTTGCTTCGAACGGCACCCACCTCCGGTTGAACGGTCTCGATCCGTCTGTGCCAACCTTGATCTCCCATGGGGAACAACATGATGTAATGAAGCGGGTGGTAGAGAGGATGGAGATGGCTGATATTCCTTATGCCGCCATGTTTATAGCGCAAGACTATATCTCTGTTATAATCCACATTCTCTTCTCCTGTGCCTGGAATTATGGCGGCCACTTCATCAACGGTGGGCAGGTTGTACCTACGACGATCAGCCCCTTGCTCCAAGACTATGGTCATTTGAAGGTTAGGTTCTGACTCTGCAAGGCTGTCATGCATGATCTGATAAGCCTGCTTGTACAAAGGGACCAATGGATTGTTGGCATTCAACACGTCTTGAAGTTCACCCATAAGAACATGATCAAGGTTAGGGTTGCAGGAGTTGCGAGCGGCAAGGGCAGCATGTTCATCATAGATGTAGAGCTGGGCATAGGAAGGCCGTTGAGGATTATGAGGATGCAAAGTACCCATTTTGTGGTGAAGGGAACCATGCAACCTGAAGGAGTAAGGCCCTCGACCATTCAAGATGCTGTGGTCCACATTAACAGCCACAGAGGTGAAGGCGAATGCGAATGCGGAGTTGTACTGGCGAATACTGTCTCTAAATTTTCGAGCGCGAGGAGTGGAGCTGGTAAAGAGCTTGTGCAGGAGATGAGGATGTTCAGATAGAGGGGGCAGCTGAATCTGACCCTGGAGACAGCATATACCAAACTTTGGATTCCTGTTGGAAGACTTTGTAAGCCTTTCAGACATGAAATGCAAAGCATGACAGTCAGGACATTCGACATTCATGGGACCCAAAAAATGCCTGTGTGGAGGATCCTGATATGGACGGCAACCCTTTGGAATGTTCCTCAAGTCCTGATTGTTATTCATGACCTGAAGGAGCTGTTCCGCCTGAGCCTGCTGTTGAGCCTGCTGCTGTTGAGCGAGATCATTCTGACGTTGCAACTCCTCTTGATCATGATCAATCTGTCTTTGCCACTCCTGCTGCAGTCTCAATTCATCCAGGTGGGCCTGATGTTGCAGAACTGCCATTTGTTGTAGACGTTGCAATTCATCCAGGCGAGCCTGCTCCTGCAAAGTTCCATCTCCCTTTGCCTTTGTAATTCCCCCAAGTGAGCCTGATGTGCCAGGGCTTCTCTGTCATAATCTGCCTGCCTTTGCAATTGTACATTGTGGAAATGTGCTGCATGTTGATGTTCCTCTTCTGCATATCTCTCTTGCTGTCCCATAAACTGCTGAGGTGTTATAAATCTCCTGGGGTTTTGATCCTGAAGTGGATGACCATGATTATGTGACTGTTGGGTGTTGACCCTTCCCTCTGCAGGTGCAGAAGGTCCAGCCACCATGGGCATCCCTTTGTTTTGTCCCTGACATCGACCACCACGGTTCCGCAAGCGTTCTGCATGTCTGCTTTGAAAGCCCTGTTCAAGCCTCTCTTGCCAGTTGACCCTTTCCTGTACAGGTCCAGCAGCCACCGTAGGTCCTGCATTTACTGGCCCACCAAAGTTAGGCTGTGGAATTGGTTCACATCTGCCATATTCCCACTGTCTCCTAATGGAGGGTGAAGTCATCTGCAGTCGTTGCAGGTGGTCCTGTTCCCTCTCAGATTGTCGATCCCTTTCCAGAGTCTGGGGATTCCTAAACGAACGCAATGATTGAGCATTTACATGGGATGATTATCTTTAAATTCTCACATTGTGATTGATAATCAAATTTATTTTCCAAATATTGTTGTGGTTGCAAAGATGCAGGCTTTAAATTCCTGCATATTTATCCCATCAGCTCCTGGAACCCACACTTTCATTTTGAAAGCCAACCTTAAGGAAATGTCAATTTTTTGGTGATTTTCCAGTTGGCAATCAATGGTTTTTAATTATTTTCCAGCAATTAATCTTATTTTAATTGATGTTAAACCAAATCCCCAAATCAGCAGAGGTTTAAACCCACCAACTCAATTTGTGTGGGGGGTGTGGGTTTTCAACTGTTGTGCAAGCTCTACTGACCACCCCCCACATCTGAGGAAAAGTAAACCCTAAGGTGGGGTTATGTCCAAAAACGCGAGAGGCGTGAAAAACCCAGTCCATAAAATCGCGTTTCGGGTCCAGTAATGAAGGGCCCAGTGGTCCTACCTCAAAAGGGATCCCACATGGGTGCCACATGGCTCACATGCGAGCAAAACACGAGCATGCACGCGAGCCGATCGACACAGCCCTACACCCACCGTCCCCTTACCTTTAGATCCCCCTCAAAGCCGTGGCCCAAGCCAATGGCCTATGGCTTTTATACATCTCAGGCCGGGCCCAAAGCCGTCTCAGGCCGTCACCAGGGCTCAGCCTAGCTCGGCCTAAAAGGGCTCGGCTTGGCTCGGCCCACGGCTCAAAGCCGGGCCCTGCGCATCACTAAGATAGGCTGCATCCACAGCCCACTTGTTCACGTGACTTCAGCAAAATCACCTCAAATTACCCCATTCCCGGATACAAATGAAGTGTTGGGTGAATGTAAAACCTAGGATGTGTAGATATCAATAATAGGAATGCAAATAAATTTTGTTTTATTTTTAATCAAGATATTGTGGGAGGAGATGGGTTTACAGTGCCGGAATTAGATGAGAGCCCTGAAATGTTAGATCACACATGAAAAACCTATCTCCTCTCTCAATATCTTGATTAAAAATGAAATAAAAATTCATTGCATTTCTATTATCAATATCTATAGATCCTAGGTTTTACATTTACCCAACACTTCATTTGTATCCGGGAATGGGGTGATTTGAGGTGATTTTGCTGAAGTCACGTGAACAAGTGGGCTGTGGATGCAGCCTATCTTACATGGAACAATGCAGCTGGTTTGCCGATCTTGCGGCCGTCAATACTATCTTTTGTTCCAGTACTGTTGGTGAACAATTCATTGTGTGCAAACAGATGGAGTCACCTGTTCCTCTGGCTGCAATGTGTATGGTTTTTGCTGGCCATGGAATAATGCAGCTGGTTTACCAATCTCGCGGCCGTCAATACTGGCTTTTGTTCCGGAGTTAGGGTACCATTGGTGAACAATTCATTTCGTGCACACAGATGGAGTCACCTGTTCCTCTGGCTGCAATGTGTACGGTTTTCGCTGGCCATGGAACAATGCAGCTGGCCTGCTGATCTCGCAGCCAATTTGTAATATTGGCTTTGTTCCCGCCACATTCCGCCGATTATTTTGTCGCAATACGGTATTTGCTCCCCGCCAGATAATGCAGCTGAACAGCAGACCCATATGGCCTCCAGCTTTCATCCTCGTAGCTGTGTTACATATAAAGTAAGTCCTAACAGTGTCTTATGAATCCATCTTAATTTCTGTACATTCAACTCGGACTGTGGACAACTGTGTGATTGTTGATAATAATATTGTACTACATGTTTCGCCCGTAGGTTCACAGTATGACATGCAATGCTACTTATGAATGGATCTAAGTGAGCCGATGGGCTAAGAAGTTTCAGACGATTAACCTTTACAACTGTTCATTAGGTTCAGTCATGGGTCATGGGCCCTACGGTCGAAACATTACAGCGTGGGTAGTGGATCCACTGGTGAAAATAGTACCAAATACCCTAAAAGGGTATTGATCTGATTCAATGGTCACAAGTTTATCAAGCTTTTCATTTTCTGGAGCCAAACTCAAAGATTTCAGGTCTAAGTGAGCCGATGGGCTAAGAAGTTTTAGGATGATTGACCTTGACAACTGTTTGCCAGGGCCCATGACCTATGACTGAACCTACGGTCGAAACATTACAGTGTGGGTGGTGGACCCACTGGTGAAAATAGTGCCAAATACCCTAAAAGTGTATTGATGGTCACCCGGAATGTGGTCCGGGATGATTCTTAGTTGGAGCAAATCCAAGCGAGGTAACTCCATCCCTTTGACTGATTCTGGACATACCTGACAACAATCGCCTCCTGGTCGGAAAGATCGAGAAATGACGTTGAGATGTTGAGAATAATGGCTCCAAATCAAAAGGCTGAACAATTGGAAGCGAGATTAGGTTTTGTGGTGCAGCTAGGAACATCTTTTCTTTTCTCCGTAAGGAAATTCCCTTTGTTCTTCATAGCCTTCTGCATGTATGATGCGAAGAACAAAGAGGGACGGAAAGGTATAAAATCGGTGGTGTCTAACTTGGTATTGGAACAAATCCAACGCTCGTAAATCAGCTCCTAGCGTCAATCTTCACATTAACATCTGCTCCTACATCCATATGTAAACACCATGGCTGCCCAAAAATGTCGCACTGCAGGCTGCAGTAACTGGGCAGTAACCGGAAAAAACCACTGCTCTGCTCGTAAGTCCTCACTTAATCCAATTACACCGAAGAACATTGATCCTCAAAGACAACTTGTAGATGGCGGTTCGGGCCGAGCCATCCTCAACTACAGATACTCCCTGTTCAACTTCAAATTCACGAGTCAGAAGTAGAGTGAGAGTCTTCCTTTAATACACATAGGCTTCTCACTCATAGCTCTTTTCCAGGCACAGCTATTACGGCTTGCAAGAATGTTGCGCTGCCCATCAGCATGGCCATGATTGCACCTCATGTTGCTGTATTCTCAAAGTCGGAGATTTTACCTCATCAATATCAGTTTATATTTAATCTCGCATTTATGCTATCTTCCTTCATGTTATTATCATCCCGAGCTCTTGGTGTGATGGTTAGTCAGTTCGAAAATGACTCAATTGTTCCTGATACATCATATATGGCACTGTTTGTATCTAACACCATTGTCAAACCACATGGCTGAGATCGACAAGCCAGTGGCTTGCATCATCAAGTTGCATGTACACTTGGGCTTCGAGTCGGTGGGCTCAGCCATGGCCTTCGCTTGGCTTAAGTAATCTTCTTTCAATTTGATACCTGGAATGGTGACAGCTTGCTGCTGTTATTTTCATTAGCAGTCAGCAGTCGTCCACGCGGAGTCAAAGTAAGACGCAGAAGATCATCACTAGTAAAGACTTGTTATGTTCAATGTTTTAGCAGCCTTGAAGTGAGCCTTTCCAGACATTTTCTCTCCATTACTATGTACTCTGGGATCCTTGACTAAGTTAGCTTTCATCGC
>KN833032.1:95239-108468 GCA_000827315.1 Piloderma croceum F 1598 | reverse complement strand
GATATTGCAGACAAAGAAGATCAGTACCCAAGCTCATCCACGTTATAACGAGCCATACCTTCTTGTATGTGCTACAATACCTTTATAAATTTGTGCTTTGTATCTTACCTGTTCTTTAGTGCTTTGCTTGTTCACCTAAGTGGTGGTTTTTCTTCAAAGATCATCCAGAATCCATCCCGCCGGCTTGCCCGCTCGTCTTATCATCATCAGACATGTTCGGAACTCGAGCTCGGGATGTTATGGGCCATATTTCATCAAATGGCAGCCCAACGGCTCTCCCCGAACGCCCAAGACGCCAAAAGCAGGCGAAGACAGCTTGTCCGGTCATAATAGGCTCGAAGAGAGGTGGAGGACAGGCATGTAGTCGTGTTGTAGCTCAGGCTTGCGATAACCATCTCTGCAAACGCCATTGTGAACACATCGGCCATTGCCGTATACATACCACGATTGGTGAGCCTGGTGAGGATGGCGAGGATGTGCTCGCTTACACGCGGGCCAAGCCAGCGGATCCAGTACCTGGAGCTAACCTTTACCCGTCGGAAGGCAGTGGCTGGCTGGATCACACCAACGAAGAGCAAGCCAGTGCTTCAACACCCGAGGTATTTCTTCCAATGCCGCCTCCTTCTCAAGACATCCTTGATGCTTGCGAGCGGCGGGACATCAATATGGCACTCGAAGCGTCTTTGAATCCCGTATCTTGGGTGTCTCACAGCCATCCATATGCCACCTTCGCATCCGGATCAGGGTCGTCTGGCCTTGACACAGCGTCGAGTACATCCACAAATTTATTTGACTCCGCTTTTGGTACAGCATCTGCTGTCTCAGAGTCGGAGCCTCCCTCTCCGGCAATACCAGTGGTACAAGTCTCACCACACCTGCTCTCTGCGAAAGGTTTCGCAGACCACCTTCGCACCGAATCAAAACATATTCCCTTGCTCAAAGCTCCCACTTCTCGCCGTGCCCTTCCCAATACCCTGACTCACGGGGATCGCATGGCAGATCGCTCTTCAGCCTTCCACAACCCCCCTGTCCCTACCATTGATGCGCGTCTGTTGAAACACATGTCACCGCTCTGGTTAAATCAGTTTGAGACGCGTGAAGAAACACGAGCGCAGAGCATCCAAGATGGAGAACAGCAGAAGGCATTCCGTCTACGATGTCAGTGGCAATTTCTTCTCAAGTTCTTTAATGCTGTAAGTCATTGATTACTTCCGTGATATTCTTCTTCTGACTAGTCTGGTAGTCAGATGAAGAGGTTGACGCACAGCTTATCCAAGACATTGCAGACGGTGAATGGCCTTCATATCCACTAGGAGATCGGCTTTTAGGTTTGATCGGAGCCAGTGTGGATGAGATCGAACTGTTGGATGTTCCCAGCCGATGCTGGCTTCGTGTTCGCAAGGGCCATGTCATTTCTCTCACCGCCAACCTTCATGTCTTTGTTCGGCGTCGTGGCATTAAGTGCCAAGACTTTAACCATCATTACAATTTATTCGTCAAACCTCCAAAAGCCCCCAATATCCGTACCAATATGCGTGGTGAGCGCAAATTCATCGCCGTGGCCAAAGGTCAATCGGCAGCTGCTTCCCACTCGGACTCAGACTCTCTTGATGACACTCCACCTCGTCCTACAAAGCGGCGGCTCCAATTAAAGAATCTGCCGCGAGATGTGGTGCTTTCTGATTCTGAGGTGGAGGTCTTTGATGGCTCTGCGTCTCAGCAACGTGGATGCAAGGTTAAAGAGGAGCCTGCTGCAGACCGTCTGCCTCGTCCTACAAAGCGGCAGAGGCGCCTATCAAAGAATGTGCTCCGAGAGATTGTGCTTTCAGACTCTGAGGTAGAAGTCTTTGATGGCCCCGCATCTCAGCAACGCAAACGCAGGGTCAAAGGAGAGGCTTTTTCAGACATGGAGCTTCTTCACAAGCGGCCTCGATATGTGCACCTTTACGAAGGGTCCCCCTCGGATCCTATTGACATTGATGGGGCTAAAAAGGTTGCACGAGAACAAATGATTCCACAAGTCTTAACAATAATTTGCTCATTATGTGTCCGGCGACGTCCAAACTGGGCTTTGATCTTGCGGTTGCCAGTATCAGGTTTCGAAGGGCACGGGACTTGCAAAGACGTCAACGCATCGAGTTCCCCCGTGGCTCCTGGGTTGTTCACCGTGAACAATCGTACACACCCATCTTCAGGATCGACCTCAAACCACTCCTCTGCATCCTCAAGATCAACAAGGTCAATCAGCCGCTTCTCTGCCATGGCATCATTGGGATGTGAGACATTCTGGCGCATGAGCTTTTGTGAGAGCTGAAAGTTGGCCTGACTCTGCTCTTTATTCAACCGCTCCATTTCCTGATGCGATGGATCCGAACATGTCTTCATAGTCGTTTCAGTAATCTTCCCGTCGATGGTCTTGGCGTGTTTGACAACGGGACGATCACAGCCAACAATAGCGCACACCAAGTGAAGGTGGGAATGAGATCCACAGAAGCGGTGACGATTGCTGCCGAGTGGGATGGGACAGGCGAATGTGGAGCAGCAAGGATGACCAATGGTCAAACCATCCGTTACGGCAGCCTCGACTTTATAGCGCTGGCCATCGTCTGTCCGATAAGTTCGCATACATTTGTCACAGTAGTGTTTGATTTCCGGTTGGCCGTTGTGAACGATCCGTTCGTTGCGTGCTGTCATCGCCATTGTAAACCGATCCTTCTGCTTGCCCGTGTGCGGTAGTTGCAGTTGTACATGTCGTTTTTGATGGTCTTCAAGTAGCGCCAGTAACACAAAATCATCCCAGACATTTTCAGTTGTCAGCTTCGAGCTGAACTGCCATTCTTCGCTTTCAAGATCATCAGATCCACGGCGCTCTTCAGATAGCTCATATGTTCTCGCACAGTTAGTTGCCGAAACCCTTTATGAAGTGGATAACCGTCAGCGGTGTAGCAAAGCAAGCAGCAGAAGTAAATGACTCACCAGGCCGTCAACATGAGGTCAACCCACAAATTTACAAGTGAATTCTCAATAAATTGATGCTCGCCAACTTGAAGCAGGTCAGGCACACCACCATAGTAAGTGTGAACTCCGTTTTGTACGCTGAAATTGTTATGGTAGTTGGTTTTGCATGCTGTTTTATGTGATGCAGCTTCTGTGAGTATCTCATCGGGAATGGATCAGAGTGAACGACTGACCTGCGCAGTAGAGGTGAATAGACCATGCTGGGCAAGCTCCATCTGCAGTTGTAAAGATCACAACACGTCTTTGCTGTTCCTTCTTGATGGGAACTTGCTTTGTCGCCTGCGTACAGAGCGGATTGATACAGCAACTATGGTTGGGGTAAATGGTTCTCGCTGCTGAAATTAGAGCGTTGTAAGTTGCCGATTTGAGGGATGGACAGTCCGTATAGACTCACTCAATCCCCTCTTTCCCCCGTGAGCCTTGAAAGCTGCTCTGTCTGCTTGTTTACTCTCTTCCGCGCTAGGATGATCCCAAACAACATCCTTAAAGATTGACCAGCAGTCTTGCATGTATTGATACGGAATACCAAGAGAGTCACTGAGAAAATGGGAGACGGAAGGCGGCAGGGTTTCGGGTGCCTCGTCCACGGGCACGGATGGATGTTGAGGCTGCATGATGTCACGTTTGAGCATAGATGCCCGATTGACAAAAGACATGACCTTTCCGAGAGAGAGCTGCTGAAGGCCTTCATGATGCTGCAGTTGTTTCAATAGCACCTCGAGATCCATAGTGCCAGCAGTACGAATGGGAAGCACCTGGAAATAGGTCTGTGATTGTGGCAATCACCACGGGATAGAGCAGAGGAGAAGAGCACAATGTCGGACCAGCCAGCTATGTAGTATGGAGAGCTGCTGGCTACCAAGGTGGACCAAAAGAAGGCTGGTGACACGTCAGTTGCACCTGCAGTGGCGGCAGGATGGTTCAAGTTGAATCAACCGAGTTCGTGTCGGGCTGTAAAGACAAGGACCAAGACGGCGTGTTACAGGCAATAACACAGTTTATATATAGGAACTTGAACCCCAGCAGTATCTGAGACCTCTGGTTGAACCCAGCTTGAAGGCGGAGAAAAGCATGCACGAACGAATTCGGTCACAATCTCCCGTCACGCCGACTCCAGGTCAATGATTTGCACTGATATTTACTCGCAGAAGACCTGCTCACTATATATAACTCTGTATTCTACCAATCGCAACACGCTACGATAACAACTCGCTGTTTTATTGCATTATGGGTGCTTGTGTACTAACAGGCACCCTCAGTTGGTAGTATCAGGCGGGTTTAAAATCCATTGAATGTCCGCAGAGATGCCGGTTGGCCGAGTCTGGGCAGTTACTACACGGCCGCACAAATCGCCGCACTTTCCGCCGTACTTTTCCGCCGTACTTTCCATTTCACGGATGTCCTCGATTCACGAGGTCAATTGCGAATCGGAATCACACCCGAAGCGTTCGCTGAATCGTTGCTGAATCGTCTACTCTGAACCGGTCTAATGAGCCCACTGCTTTCGATGGCACAGTGTCGGCATCGGTAAATAACCTCATCTCACTCAACACTGGTGCTAGAATGTTTCGTGCCAGTCCCACACATGGCTGTACTCGGCAGGAGGAATGGGAAAATTAATCGAAGAGGGTGCGTATTTTAATGCTACATGGTGCGTGAAGCTCTTTCATCCAGTCAGTTTGGTGATCTGTCAGACCTTGTTTCGGGCGGGTGAAGTCGGTTTCATGTTTCGATTCCTCCTAGCACTCCCTTCCAAGCATTTCATGTCACCTGTTAAGCTAAGCTTACGAATCTGTCTCATCAAAGGCACAGAAACTGCGCTACTCCCACAGACGCCGCGGCACCCGGACCACGCGTACTCATGCTCTATATGGTTCTCCAAATCACCTGCCTACCTACCAAAGCGCACGTCGGATCCTATCAACGACCTCCTGTCGCAGATGTCAAGGATCATAGGATCCAATCCATCGATTATACACAGTAATTCTTGACGATGGAAAACTGGTATCAGAATTCGGAAGCCATGTATGAAGCTCTCTTTGGTTTTTCTATTGTTTCCGCTGCAGCTCCTCCTGACTTCATTATTACTTTGGTGCTGTGCAGCCTGCGGATCTTTCGAAGGATCAAAATCGAAGAAGTTGGCACCTATACAAGTCTGACTCGAATTCTCAGCGAATCAGCATCTGGTTTCCGAAGACGTCCTTTTGTCTACTGGAAGGTTCACTTGGCCCTCATAAACGCCCACACAGGCGTTTCTCTGGCGCGCATGATGAATATCAGCTCAAGTCCCGATCATCTCTCACTATGTACAACGGCGAAAAAAGAATCTCGCATACTCCGGTTCTGCCTTCTCTATTCATGACATGATTCCCCTTTCAATTTTTAGTTCAACGGCGGAGAACGTGATATGAATCAACAGCTTCCATTGGTTCGTGAAATTAATTAAAATTCATACAGCTTATAATTTCCGAGAAGCCACTACCCAAGTGGGATAGCGCTAACGTCACGACATTTGGATAGTTGAAAATGGTACCCGTAATCGTGAATTTGATTGCTTGTTTTAGGAAATTAAACTTTGCTTCTCGGAGCACTATAACGAACATGACATCACCTTGTATGTATCTGAACACGCAATTGGTATCATTTTATTTGTTTCTGGTGAGTAGCAGTTGTTTGTTTACCAATATTCCCGGCAGGAACTCATCCTTTCTATACGCAACCGAAAATGCGAGGCGCCATGGGACCTCCCCGGAATAAACTTACTACCACCACCATTAGATCCGCTGCACGTGATTATTATTGGTCCTTGGCCTTCGTATATTTTCTAGGTAGTTCTGATGCTAATGTGTTTACAGATTTCGTGAACGAGATTATGATAGATTCTACATCGAAGGCTCACCTGAGAATGCCTGTTCGAATTCAAAGGTGATATCAATCTAGTATTTCTATGACGATAAAATATGACGTTCCAGACGCGGGCGGATCAAGAAACACGAACAGGCATACCTCCGGTTTGGAATTCCATAAGGATCGTGGTACCAGTCTGGGTGACCACCTGACGACAGAAGGCGACGTGCTGAGTCAATGTTATTATAGATCCTTTTGGTAAGTAAGTTTATGAAGTTGGTTTATTAGTTCATTTGACGAGGCAATTACTTCTTGCGTTTTTCTCTCTCTTCCCAACGGTAGCGTTCAACCGTCTCATCAAACGCAACCGGAATAAATAAGCTAGATGCCGCTTCTCGGCCAATTTGCGGCTCATAATACAGCATTTAGGCGCTAGCGCCAGTGGTTGTCAAGCTCCGAGTATAAAAATCATTACATTCTATTCTAAATGCCCTTTCCGAGCTTTCTTGACTACACATAAAATCTGCCTATCGTCATCCATTCGTGTCCTTTGGATTTTACCAATGCCAGACCGTGAGTACACCACCATATGTAATGACGCAGTCCGTGCTGATGCATTGCTCTTAGCGGGGCATCGTGTGCAGCTCAACAACTACGTGCAGCAAATGTATAAGAATTCGACAAGCCTTAGTTGGGACATACAGCAGCAGGGACCTGAACATCAACCTTCTTGGGAGGCTGTTGCATACAGTGCGTACTGAGTACTCCGTCCGAATACATATTTTGTTTGATTGTCATGCAAAATAGTCAACCACGTTGAGTACGGACGAGGCACTGCCTCTCGAAAAGATCTCGCCTCAGAAGAAGCTGCTCGCCAGGCCCTGGTGAATCTCCGAGGATATTAATCCCCATGGGTTGGTAACGTGAGAATGGAATGCTCGCGAGAATTCAACTTTGGGCAGTAATATTGCGTCGTCTTTATTCTTCCAAGTGTCACGAATATAATCCTTTTCGTATGATCAGCACAGATCACGTTAATCGTCTGCAAACATGACAGGCGCACGTCTTCAACTTCGTTTTTATCATGACTTATTAACCTTCGTTTCGCATAGCAGCTCTACTTCATACTGCAGTTTACCCCATACGAGTATCACGATATCTCTCCACATTTATTTGATTTACCCGCAAATTGCACAGCGAGATGTTTTCTTAGTAGGTTTTTGTGACAAATAAAGTTTAGGTTTCTTGACGACTTGCCTGTCGACAGAGGACGAGTCGACGGTGGACTTGTATCGGGCCGGTAATTATTTTTAGTTGACACAGGATATTTTTGGTTGGATAACGAGCTCAGTTCTTCAGTTTCAGAACGGTCATCGTGAACCCCAAGGCCCAAACGAAATCCCAAGTGAGCATTTATTGGATGATTCTGCTTTATAACAACCATCCCTGTTACTACCATCACACTTGCAGATCTATACGTACTAGCCATATGACCATATATCAAATCGCAAAATGAATGTGGAAGGATCAATTTGTCCGAACCTCGAAATGAAAATAGGCAAGCAAAAATGGTTGACTGGCGGACTCGAGCAAATATACGTCGTCAGAGAAGTCATCAGGACTCCCTGGATACGACGCTGTATATATATATATATCAGTCCTGCTTGGAGAGCTTTCGCAGATGGAGTCACAAGCCCGGGACTGCCATGGCAGCCCATTGGACCGCAAAACGCCGCGTAGGCGTCTATTTGATATCTTTGCAACTGTCATCTTCGTCGCTAGATACGCACATTCGCTATTTGAAAAGGGAAATCCAATGAACCAATCCATATTCAAACCTGCTCGATCTTTGGAGGTTCTACAGTTGACCGTCGTACGTTATCATTGTTCGCGACAACCAAATGACTCAAATGTCCACGAGCACAAACCCAAATCCACGTCAAAACCCAAACTAGCAATTTGAATTTCACTACGAGCTGCCACAAGTATCGAACGTAGAGACGGATCAGGGCCGGCAGTAGGAGGCAAGGGTGCTATCCATTGTAGACGTCGTCGCAGACATCTTGTCGTGGATAGCCGGCGCTGAGACAAGTAGATCCCCAAAAGAGATAGGCGGCTGGTTCTCGAGGAGGGAGGCTTTTACTTAGAAAGCTGAGAATCCGATCTTAGAGGATATATCTGTATGAGCTTTCTTTGGCTCCTCCACCGCCTCTCCCTGCTCCGTCTCTTCCGACTTTGATGCCGAGCGACTTGGCGAGGAAGAAGGACGTGTCGGGTCACTAAGGGCTGCTCGTAGACGTCTGCATGCACGCAACCGAATCACGGTCGAAGAAATCAGCTCTGATATCGATACCACATATACGTTCTCTACCCGATTTTTCGACAGCCGTAATGCTCTCCTCGTCTCGAGCTCTGACGACCGATATTTGACTTCATCGGCATTCTATGACTAAAGGACACTCTGTTCTCCTCGGCTTCTGTCAATACCAATAACCTCGTATACGATACCCACCTGTCTTCATCTCCTTGTCCCAATGACCGATTAATCTCATCCTCTCTCCTTACTCTACCTAATCGATGCCTTGATTCCGAATGTGTACCGTTGCTGCGCGCCATGGACTCCAAGATACAATAACACGTAGCGCAACCTCTGTCCCATCCATTGGATATTCTACTCAGAAACTATCCACGCAAGGCCTGTCATCCGGATCCGAATCAACTTTCGAACCGAGTAAAACACGAGCTTGTCTCGTATTCTGCTGGATTATTTCGTCGTCGTTTTTGTGACCGCATTCGTCTGGGCTCTCCGCTTTTCTGGCATTTGTTAGCGATGTGTAACTATTCTTTCCTTTGGACCTGCGCGTAATTTGAATAGCCACTTCCGCCTGGCGGAGTATTCGGACGATCTTGAAGTTCATAAAATCCATTTTCCGACATCAAATGCAACCACAACATTCCACCAATACGAATACTCACAATATTTCGACTCTTAACTTCCTCTCTCGGATCCGGAATCCAATCTGTCGTCGTTCGATCAGTAGGCTGGAAACGAGGGGGTTGAAATGGAGCTGCTTAAGAAGATTTTTGAGAGTGTGGTAGCAGAGATCGGGTCTAGAAGGAAACGGCGATGGTAACGAGAGGAGATGTTCGATTGTTTGGGCCCATGGGGCCTACAAGCTTGGCGAGCACTGCCGGACTTATCGTTCATGGACCGTGTATCCATAACCGTCATTAGGAGCAAATCGATAGGCCATGTTATCTTGGTCTCTTGTATACTTGCAGCGAAGTTGATATACATACTATTACCACAGGCGCCGCGACATCACAACACAGCCACGTTCTCCGCTGTCACGACACAGCATGAGGGCACTAGTGGCGTACACGAGGTTACAATTGCTGTGTTGACAGAATGCCTATTTATATGCCTCCCTAATGGCTCACCGGACTTATACACGCCCAGTTTCGATGGTTGCCTATGAGACATACGCAAATGCTCTGATCACCAAGGGCCATGGTCATCCATTATGGGAGCCAGATCCAGGCGAATATGCCCCAGTTGATCTGGGTGACGTCGGCTACCTTCGCAAGGGAGCGTTTGTCAAACTCTTCAATGCCTCAAAAGACATCTATGATTACAGCAATCGATCAGGACTCCCTCGTGGACACCGTCCATTGTTCATTCGTGATATTCTACGCCAGACGCCACTTGCAAAGGCACCTGAATATATCTCCAGTGAGGGAGTTCAAAAGAAGGGGGCTGAACTGGCCGTTACAGCTGGGTAAGATGTCTTGTTTGCTGCGCAGCGTACAGAAATTGAAAGTCCCTAATTTGTTTTCCCGCATGCAGAACATTCTGGCAAGCTGGCGGTGGCTTCAGCTTTGAGTGTTCCCATCAGCAAGGCGCTTTGCTCATCATGGGCGGTGATGCTTACCGAGAAGATGCTTCCAATCAACTGGATTTCTCAGAGTACATTATAAAGCACCACCGCTCATGGCTTGACTTTGCACACTCGTTGGGATGCGACCTGTCACTGTCGGATTTGATCCTTGTTGATGGGTGCGACAAAACTTCGGAGTGGGCATGCGCAGCATGGTCCGGGAAGTCTAGTAGTTCGCTGAGGTTGAACTTTGTTGCGGGAGCACCTGGCATTGCAGATGGTACTGCATGCCTTTGGGGTCAATGGGATTCTTCAGAGTCTCTCGATAAAAATGTTGGTCCACGGCCCCTCATTCCACCTGTTACTGGGCAAGATACGACCCTTCCGTTGACCTCTCAATCGTCCGAAGCTATGTCTATTGACGATCCTCCCTTACATCCACATGCACCTCTATCACCCTCTGTGCCACACCTATTTAATCAGTGTGTGTTTGTGCGTGGTTTTCAAATAAGTGATCGGACTACGTTTTTCAAACGCAAGAGAACGCGTATTGACGTGGGCAACGGTTTCAAGACGGCTTATAAACCTTTAGATTCGAAGAAATGGAAACGCAACAACTCAACAGCTATGGACAGTTCTCAACACTTGCAATCCTCGGAAGGTAGTCAGTCATCTCCCAGTGGCATGTCTCGAACAAATCCCGAAATTATCCAAAGTCAGCGGACATCTCAACCTGGGGGGTACCACGAGTCCGATGAAGAAGCCGAGGTCAATGTTGATGAGGTGAGAGGGCTTATGTACAACGATATTGTGACCGCATCTTTTACATCTCTCCAGCATAATACTATCGCTGAGGTTTTAATGGGCTACATATTCGAGGTCGGTCAACTGGCTAATAACCAAACAATTTCATTCCCTGATGTCCAGTGTTCCAGAAATCCACTGCTAAGTTGGCCCTGATCCATGATGGAGATATTATTGATCTCCTCCAGGATTCTTCAGATGTCAGAATCCATAATTACAATAGTTGGATTCGACAACTTGTGCCTCCAGTGTATGTTGACGAAGATGGTATGATATTTTGTCCGTTTCGGGAAATATGAGCATTTTCTGATTCTTTTAATATTTAGTTGGGATGTTTTTGGGCACCTATAATCTGACAACATCACCAAGTGGCAAGAGCACCCGGAACTCATCGTTGGGTCATCACGCAGTGTATGTACAAACTGAAGGTAAAATCCTTATTCTCCTCTAGATTCAGAATCATGGCTGTTCTAAAAAGAATATATAGATGACAGTAATAAAAATAGCCATGAGAATCGGCACACTGAAGATCAAACGGGTGGATCACTTGCTGCAATACTCAGTCACTCACACCCTCCTCCTCACCATGGAACCTCAGGTGTAAAATATTCTGGAGCTACATGTATATCTAACCACATGTCCGGATTTAGTTCATATTACTGAATACCTCATAGATCGTGCACAGCTCAATAGCTATCTGCAGCAGAGATTTCACAAAACACCCCTATCTTGGAAATTTGATAGGATAGGCCCTGAACACATCTGCCAGTGGGATGCTATTGCCTATAGTGTGTACACAGCAATGTTTCTCTACACATGGACTCTGACAATTGTTGCCAAATAGTTAATGACATTGCATATGGGCGAGGGACAGCATCCCGTAAGGGTGACGCCATGGAACAAGCTGCTTATCAGGTACTAGAGCTACTTGTCAGGTGCTCATAAGTTATTGAGGATGGTAATTTGTGTGAGGTAGACATCTTTTACATTCTTCATGAAGAAGCTCACAATAAAGGTGTCATCATGTAGTCATTGGTTTGATATGAAAACTGAAGATTTGGTTTCCCAAGACAAAGCAGGAAGCAGCAATGTTCAACTCTAAACAGTTCCCAAATGGCATCCAGATGTTGACACCATAGTCTCAGGTACTAAACCAATTTTGTCTCATTCATATGGTTTTCCAATCTCATTCCAATCATCTGAGGATGTTTGGATCAGATCTCCTCATCTCCAACACCCAATTAATTCCAAATTTTAACTCTTTCTTTCATATATAATGTTGTGAACTTTACTTTCCAGGGCTTTATACAGGTTACTCCATCCACAAATTTAAATATTATCCCCAACTGTTTCTTACGGCAAGAAATTACCAAATACTTAGTATGATATAAAGACATCTCAAGGACCTAGTCACAGTTTGAACTTCAGAAGATGCAGTTTTTGAGTGTTGAAGCAGAAAACTAAATGTAAAGTCTCATGACTGTTGATCAAACCAAAGTGGAAAAATCAGTCATTTCAAGGAATGCCCATTTTCCATGATTTTGAACCAAGGGTTTTCCCCTGGCTCAATACCAAATGTACCAAATATCTGACCAGTATCTCTTCCAAACAAATATATATATATTGCACATGGATTGGGTAGTCAATTTCTTATTAATTATTTTTCTCACACATTACTATCATGCACAAAATCACCAAATTCTGAGCATTCTGATTTTGACAAGTCACAAAACTGTGATTTCATCTCAAATAAATATAGTGATGTATTTTTTATACAATATCTGTAAGAGACTCTTTGCCCAAACTTAAATTTGCTGCAAGAGCCTGTCCAATATGCAAAGTGATGGGTTGTGACCCACTTCTGGTAGCTAGCTCATTTTTTGACCATATACTCTGAGTATGTAAGGGCTATTACAAACACAAAATGGGTACAAATAGGACTACTAGCTCCCATTGGATAGTCCGTCCAGAACAGGCTAGACATTGTGGCACCCCCCAATGTCAAATCACCATTCTCAACTCATTCCTATTGAAGACCATCAGAGCCAAATCAACATTTCATGGCATTGCCTCTTCGCCATACACTGTTAGTCTACACTGTTAGTTTCTGGCTAGCTTGCAACCACTGCTATCCCTTCTTCCTCCCCCTTATTTCACTTTTATTAGTCTTATGCCTACCAGAGAGCAGCTGTACTCATCCCAGTGCATTATTTCATATACATAAATTTACAAAACTTGCAAATGGAGATTGTATACTGTGCTCTGACCGCTTTTCTGAGTAGAGGGACAGTGCAGCTGAGAAACAAATGGTAAATGATAAATAGGCCCTAAAAAGTGTACATTGCTCCCCAAAAGAGCCAAATCAACCAAGAAACATGAAATGTATGATTCAGGGTGGTTCTGAGCTCTGAAGTTCTCAAATGTCAATGATATAACGCGAATTCGGAACATATCTTGCGGAAACGCGAGCGTTCGTCACGTGATCTCATTCGGTCAACTCTCTCAGGATATTTGTCTGGCGGTTGCCTCGACTCGACACCATGTGATTGATACTCGGACGTAATATGCTTTGATCTGTTATACTTTTCAAATTTGAACACGCTCGTAGCATCACTGATATCGACTCTCACACGTCGGGTTTGTTGACGCCCTCGCCATTGTCATGGAAAACCTACAAACAAA
>KN833032.1:28239-52185 GCA_000827315.1 Piloderma croceum F 1598 | reverse complement strand
CTGCAAATCTGGTCTGAGCAAACCATAACATATATTCTGGTCTGGTAAGACTATTTAGCCACCATCAGGTATGGCACCCAGACCATATCCAGAATTGTGGTTTGTTCAGACCAGAATTGCAGCTGCAGAAATAGTTTTGGAGAACCATAATTCTGAATATGGTCTGATGGTGGAAAAATAGTCTCATTATAAATAGCAGTAGAAAATGGTTTCTGGGAACCATAATATTATAACACTAACAAGATTCCATAGATTCTGTTTAATAATAGGCTATTCTAGTTGTTATGGTTTTGTGATACCAAAAGCCAGCACTCGCTCCGTGGTCTGGTGAAACCATAAAATATATTGAGACACACAGGCAGTGTCCAATATGGTTCTCGTAAACTAAAATGCCAGCTGTGTACAATAACGAGTGGAAAACTGTAAACAAAACCAGATGCTGAACCGTACACGTTATATCGGCATAAACGCTGGGCCCTGCCCCGCAATCATGTCACAACGCGGACCCAATAAAAAAACATGCCCAAACGTTGAAAATGTATTATGCCTTCATACCAACACATGAATTAACTGAATACATTAAACATCTACCATGATTAAATCAACTTTAACCACATCTTGTGCATGAAAATAAAATAGATATAACGGATGACCGTGAAAATGTTCGCAAACCAACGCCACATTCTTTGTTTGGTACTGTGGATTTTACACGCACGTGGCAATTCCGAGTTGGAGAGCAAGGTGATATTCGGTCTTTGAAATTTGAGACCGCGCGCCCTCGGCGCTTATTTGCGATTTGCCACTGACGACCAACGTCGACCATCCTCATCGACCATAGACCATCACTCAGTCAGGATCCAGACTCTAGATGCTTGCCCCCTTGTCTGCAAACAGAGATACGATAAATTTAACCAGCATTCAGTCTCTACCGGGTCTTCCCTCACCGCGTAGCTAGTCCGAGGTTGCCCATCGCGCTCTATCGTGCCGTCAACACCATTTCAAAGGAAACACTCAAAACGAATCAAATTTCTAAGAATACGGACCCACAACCATGTCCAAACCCATACCAGCAATTCCGCCCCACGTCGTCACGGAACTCTTGTCGTTATGGTCCTCGGACCAACGTGTCCCATCTGCAAGCTCCCGTCGCGAATGGTCGGCACTGAGACAAGTAGATCCCGCAAAGATAGGCGGCTGGTTCTCTAGGAAGAAGGCAGCTGCTAAGAAGGCTGGGAATCTGATTTCGGAGGATATGTATGACCTTTCTTTGGATCCTCCGCCGCCGCCTCCGCCTGCTCCAACCTTGACACCGAGCGACTTGGAGAGGAAGCACGATATTCTATCTAGCTCACCTGGACCTGCTACTCGTGGACGTCTGCGTACACGCAAACGAATCAAAATCGAAGAACTCAGCTCTGATATCGATACCGCATATACGTCCGCTTCTACCCCATTTTCCGACGACCATAATACTTTCATCGCCTCGAGCTCAGATGACCGATATTTTTCTTCTTCTACATTCTATGAGCCACTAGATGACGCCAAAGGATCTCGAACACGCGCATATAGTCACTTTTCTGACGAGCGCGACTCGTACGAACCTCGACTAAAGGACACTTTGTTCTCCCCGGTTTCTCTCCATACCAATAACCTCATAGACGATACCCACCTGTCTTCATATCCACACTCTCATGACGGATTGCTCTCATCTTCTTCCCTTGCTCTCCCTAATCGTGGCCTTGATTCCGAATATGCACTGTTGCCGCATGTCGCTGACTCGGAGATACAAGAACTCGCACCAAACCATCATTACCCTTTCATCCGAGATCCTAGCCAGAAACTCTGCTCTCAAGGCCAATCATCTAGATCCGGATCGTCCTCAAACCCAAACTCAGATTTTACCTGTGCGCTCTGTGTCCCCTTTCCCGAAGGTATATTTTGCCTTCGCTTTTATGTCCGCCTACAGCCGGGCACTCTGCATTCACTCGCATTGGCCGACGACCTATGCCGACTAGATGGCTAGCTATTTGCTCCTTCGGACATGCAAGTAACTCGAATGGATTCTTGCGTCTACCAGTAGAGAAGACTCGATTAGTACTGATGAAAATGTTTTTCATTTCCTAGAACTTATTAACGTCTCTGAGAATGCATCCTCGTACGAGAGACAATTTGAACGACCTTACAGCTCAGAACCAACCCTCTCCGCTCTCCTTTCATCCGACATCCTCTTCGAATTGCTTCCTTTCTCCGATTCTCAACACCGGACCGCCAACGCAACTTTACCAGCACCTGTACCAGCAACGAACTTTGCCTCTATCGCCTTCTTATACCGTCTACCTAACTTTCCCGACCGTCAAGCCCAGCCGCAATATTTTAATCATTCTACAGAATTTTTCCAACACCTCGAATCCCAGGTTCCACTTTCGGATCTAGACTGCGATTTGTCGTCATTCGATCGATGGGCTGGAGACGAAGCATTTGAGATGAAGATGACCGACGAGATGCTAGATGAGCTTGTGCGAAGGACGTCCACAAGAGTACAGAGTGAGGGTGGAGTAGCTGATGAGGAGATACGAAGTGAAGCTGATTCGTTTGTCCCGACTTTCTGAGTGAGAGTTAAGGGACTTGATACTCGTCGACTGAGTAAGCTTCAGGGCATATGTACACATATGACCGTTGCTCTACATACTTTCCTTCACCTTAAACGATGATGAATCAATCCTCCAGCTAAATAGTGGGCGCTTCGTACCAAGATTCTGAACTCTCTCTAACATCCGAATGTCCACCGTTCAGTCTCTGCGGGATGCAATTCCATGAAAAATAAGCGTTTGGGGATGATGAAAGTCTCCAAGGACACGCGTCTCCGCATGCGATCTTTGATATTTTGTGCGCTCCAAGCATATATTTATGCAGCAGTCGTGCGGCCAAGCTTCTCGGACTGCAAAATTCAGAGTCAGCTTCATCATAAAAAGGTCCAAACTGCGGAAATTCGTAAGTCGGGCGAAGGCCTCCTTACGCATAAGCAGATTGTAAGATCATATACATTCAGACCATCTCGTCCTTAGCACAAAAGCCAATCAATCCCAAAAATCTACGTTTTATATATACAGGTGACAGGTCACGACAAACTTCAGTCAATATTTACAGCCTGTGTAAATATTGTGATTGATTGCGGTATCGGCACCTACCAAGCGGGGAATCAAATAGAATCAACCTGAAATAGGCTTAAAGTTCAGACTACACAGTTGCTGGCCCCGTGATTATGCTCCGTTACATGATTCACAATCGATTGGAGAACTTTGGCATACTCATATTTCCTACAGGATCTCACGATGCTTTACTCGTCGTACATTTCTCGACAGCCCGTCTTGGACCTCAATCTAAGCCGGCAAGGTGCAAGTGATGCTAGAAATGGTGGAATATTCTGATGGAATGGAGACAGCTCCTTGGACAGGGATATGATTCCCTTGGCACTGCGAACCGCTGTAACCACAGGTCAGGATAACAAAGAGACACAGATATGGGGGAAATGGAACGAACACAAAAATTTGACATTGGGCCGTGGACGGAGTGATCACAACGTTCTCGATATCTTGCTGTTCCGTAGCGGTACACACGCCAGGGTTCACTGGATAATCCGAGCAAGTGTCGCCACAATATTCAGCACTGATGGCTGCATCCTTAGCCTAGAACAACAACGGTCAGGCGCTGTACTATAAGCAATTGAGCATGCGTACTACGTTAACCGCGGGTGTGGCAGCAACGAGACGACCGACGGCGAGTGCGACGGCAAGGAAAGAAGATGCGAATTTCATGGTGTGATAAGACAGTAAATCTAGCTGGAGACTGCTGCTGGGATGAGACGACGGTGAATTGTGCCTTTATACACTAATGCCGCAGCTGGAGCTAAGCCTGAAAATGAATAGGGCTGATGTTTGAATTCGTTGCACTTCTGTTCGGGAGAGCAAAGCCATAACATTAAATGATTCAAGAAACCACAGCATTAATGACAATCCATGCTGTTGTTTAAAATCAGGATGCACGTATTGACCAGGAAATATACATACAAGTGCAAAAAGAATTTAAATTCCTGAACATATAACTAAGTTCACTAGACCTCGAGTTACTAGTAGTCTCCATGGATAGTTCGGTCCCGACATCGTTTCCGGCCTGCCTGTCTAACAATGACGTCCATTTGTACTCTCCGAAATTCGAATACTAACCAGGTTACAGGGAACGACTGAGCGGGATGATTCGGATAATGTACTCATGAAAACAGCTACCAGTGGTGGAAGACAGGTATGCTGAGCAAGATTTTTGAGGTTGAAAGGAACACGAAGCAGTAGTACTTATGCGGGGGTTGTGCGGAGGTTGTGATCGCACGGAACAGAGACTCGTGACAGCTTGGCATCCGTCACACCAGTTACGGTCACACCGGTTAGGCCATTATGCGCAACACTCAGAGTCTCAGACCTCCAGAGTCCAGTTTGTGTTCCGTTTCAATTGTATGGCAAGTAGCTCACGACTACCTTGCATCCGTCATACTTACGGTGTTCCTTACAGCGCGTCTTCCGTGCCATATATTTGGGCTCCTCTAAGGTGGCTTTGTAAGTAAGCCCTGCCTGGCCGCCATCGATCTGGTCAAGAATTAGCCAAATTATGCGAAGAACTCGCCTGGCAATCCCATGTATAATTAGTGACGCACGAGGTTTACAAATGCAAACAACCTTTTGGGAGACGATACGAATAGCCTTCCTTACTGCAATGTATCAGCATGTTGATCCCTCAGTAGGCAGCGAAGGACGACATCATACCACTCGGTATCTCTATCCAATGTCCAAACAGCAGATAGTAATACCGTTGACTGTATCTCTCCCGCAGCGGGCTAAGTGATCTTGATTCCAATCTGCGCTTTTAACCGAACCTCGAATTCTGGGGACCTGGCACAAGAGAGTTCAAGCGGGAACGATGGATAGTGGGGTATTCAGGGAAACGCGAAAGAAATATAGAGTCGCCGTCCTCCTCTGTCAGCCCAAAGATTTGTTTCAGAAAGCCCTTCGCGTTAGCTACATTCAAGGTGCGCAATTTTGACAAGATGGATACTGATTCGGCTTTGAATGACCCAGGCAACTCTATCAGTACTCGTCCGAAACTACGCATTCAAATTACGAGATAGCTCAGATACACAAATTAAAGTGGGAAGAATGCTAGGACCCTGCGGCCGAACATTGGACATCCAGTGGTTAAATCGAAGGCGAGTGATTTGGGGGTGCGTCCATTACTTTTACGCTTTCGTGTAAGTGAACTGATGTTGGATATTCATTGATGTAGGTGTTACCCGTCCTCATGGGAGTTCAATCGTAGTCAAATCAAGTTTAGCATGAATCTCCCACCCCAAGCCTTCAGTGCTAGTGTCCGTGTCGTACGTACCCTCCGTCGTTCCCTTCATCCACCGAACATATAACACCAATCAAATAGATACTCTACCTATCTTCAATCTGGCTCGTGCACTGGCTGTACCTACTTACGCACACCGCTTCACCTCTTACGATATGGTATGTTCTTATCGGTCAGCATGCGCACCAGTATTTCAACTATGGTTTGCATATCAAAAACAATATCAATCAGGTTTTGGGGATGATACAAGCTATGCTGCGAGTATATCACTGACTCCTTTCGAACATCGAATTGGGAGATACGTGAGACGGGTATATGTTCGAAGTGGCAGGTGCAACTTCGGGTCCAAACAGACGTCATAATGTGAATGTGGCGATGTGCGAAAGCGTTGAAAAACTTACCAGTACTTTCAGGTACTTTCATATGCTATACTATACGTTGACCCTCCGATAGCCATTTTCCGTCTCGTTGACTCCGCCAGTTTTTCATCATTGCCTGAATATGTTGCAAAAGGGTAGCTGACATATTGCACAACCTTGGAGCCATCACATAACCTCCATCGTATCTGTGCAACCGAAAATGTTCTGCATTAATCCACGCGGGGTTGCAGGAGGATCGATGCTCGTCACGGTACTCATCTGTCCACGAGCTGGAATGAACCTCCTCCACTTCTCCTTCTCCAAAATAATCTTCCGCAAAACGAAATTCCTTGTCGGTATAAATACATTCCTTCTCTACACCCTCAAATCGAACATGTTTAAGCCGTATGGCATTGCTCTGTGACAACAAGAGCGCTCTGGATCCTAGTTCCTTCAATTTTTCTTTCCAAGCTGGAGTAAGCTTTTTAGCCATAGAGTTTGTGCAAAAGGTATAATGAAGTATTGGATCAAGTTACGCTCGATCCAATAGAAACGTCACGGCAGCCACCGAACCACCCTAGTGATCTGAAAAACTCACAAACACCGTGACAGCATCGAGACCTTGCGTCCGGATCGATGACAAAGGTAAATGTTATTGACTCGCGTCATTAACAGCCGTAATTAATATAACAAACGGTGAGGAAGGACATCTGGTCAAGACATAAATGCCAAAAGGTAAATCGAGAAGCGCGACAGAAATAAAGAGGAAGCCTACTGTTTGTGTGTTATGATGTTGTACACGGATGCTGGAGGGGACACGCCACGCCACAGATGCCTGAGCCAATATGATGTATGATCGACTGCACCACACGAATAAAAATACAGGTACTTCATTGAGTTGGGTACTGAACTAAACGAATTTAAATGAGCTAACTCGAAGTCGCCGTGCGTGGTCGCACGACCGGCTAAACACCCAGATTGAATAGACAAGGTTGCGAGTTTATGAAAGTAAACAACCAGATGTTTCCCGTACTATGACCGGCTCATGTGTCCAATTGACCTTTGTGCAGTTGAGAGTCTTGGGTTATTTACCGCTTCATAGTTCAGATCTCCGGAGACAAGGCCACGGTCGGGCATCGGAACCGCAAAATTTACGTCGTCCCGCAAAGTGAATCATGCCAAAAGCGGGGGAAGGAAAAAGTACATTGGTTCTTGGGGTTGTTTGTAGGAAAAGAGTTGGGATGCGGACTTTACTCGCACACTGAAAGTTAGATCACAGCGTGGGGCGGCGATTATAATAAAATGGCTATACTATAAATCTTCTGGAGCATTGTCGGAAGTTGCGATATTATTCCGCATAAACTGGATGGGTGTACACACGCCCAAGAATTCAGTCACTCCGTCGCCATGGATATTCCTGCGTTCATACCCACGAAGTTGGAGGAGCATGCGACCTGTCAACACAGAGTGCATGATGGGTTGCAAACTGAAATAATATTGGGTCGTCATCAGCATTCCGTTATGGTCAATCATATTTGTGATAACGCACAACGCCAGGAGATTTCCATATTCCTCCTGCAGAACGAAATGGTCAGGTGTGGAATATCTCACAATTATTGTTCTGGGCGTACCGGTAAAGTCAGGAGAACTACCATGTTGGCAACAGCTAGACCTGTAAAGATATTAGAAAAACAAGTTTCATGCGAGGTGCCCCATCTTTACCGAACAGTACGATATAGTAGAGTATACCTGAACAAAAATAAATCAGACCAGATTACTTTGGAGGAAAGGATACGCATACCATCCACATGAACCAAGCGAACGAGGCCAGAAATGGGGCCATTTCGGACTGGGGCACTTTATCAGATCGAAGCGCAGAATCAATTAAAGCAAGTGCTGACCCGTCTGATACGCCTTGACGGACATCAACAGCAGAATACCTGGGAGTGGGTTGGCCATTGTCGTTGAAGAGAACAGACACAGCAAACAACATACATGCCTCAAATCCCATCACTAGCACCCATTCTACGAATCGAATGGAGCTGCGTTTAGAGATAAAACAGCTCGGAGGGAATGGTTGTGGTATTGGCACGACTGTTGGGTTTATAATTTTTAGAAACACAGCAAGAGGTCCGCAAGGAGAGCCAATGCATACATTCAAGTGAACTCAAATAACGCGTCGCAGAAATACATATCGCACACCATATCAACACGAAGAAGATCGGTAGCGCGATGGCAAGCCTTCGATCTCTTTCCCAAACAGCCCACGTCCTGATCATAAGAATTACTGTGCGACAGGTTCTTGGTATCATCCAATCATGGCTAGATAAAGCTGCGATGCTTACTTTCTGCACAACCGGTACCGACCACAAACATCCCTGAGTAAATCGGTAGTGGGTTAGTCTACGGCAGGGACAGCATCTGCATGAACGCACAAGTGATTATTCCATACATTATACGACATGTTGTCTCGCTAATTCCGGGATGGAAGAAGTCTAGATGCAGAGCCATTTGAGTACATAGCTATCCACATCAGCTCCAGAATGCCTTACAGTACATAGCGGCAGTCGAGTCGATGATGGGGTTGTATCTTGTCAGGAGAAAAAGCACTTTGGGTACATTCCACGGTGCCGTCCATATGACCGATATTTCGAGGCTCAGGGTTAGCATGTAGTCGTATGCCTATTTTAAAGCCAGTATTAATCGCTGGTGGTATCTAGTCCTAGCTTACCCACCCATATGCATAAACTAGCCACTGTGCATCGGACAGGTTGAGACGCTACAAATTTAAGTGGCAAACGGACTATATTCACCATCTACGTACTAAAATGCATAGATTTCAGCGTTGTGAAATGGTGTGTGGAGACGTCATTGAAACTCACACTTATCACCCGGGACTGCTGCAGTTGTAATACGTATGCATCGAATGAGAGTGCCATTGGGAGATCCGATGCAGTGAGAATCCACCGGGCATGCGTTGTAGGACGAACTTGAATGCGTACCGGCGGGCTAAGAATCTAAATTAGAACAGCAGGCGAGAGTGCAGATGCCATCAAACTGTGGGACCACATGGCATCATTGATGACAAGAGGGTGAACTGTCCGCGATGTGCCACTTTTGCTGACCAAAACTGAGGTTTCATCTTTGACCCAGGACTCGGAACTCCAACTAACAAGGGCGCGCAACTGTGTGTGGCTTGATGAGCGCTTAGTAAGGAAGTTTGCATTAGACTGAGAATGCGTGATACTGTTTATCACCTTCGCCACTCCACTGCAAAAATCTGAAAAATATTAAGCACATGTAGATCGCATAAACAGGGAGCAGCACTTGTTTGCGAACAGATCGGCAACTGCCCTGATGTACACAATCGATATTTCTCCATCCATCCAGTGCAAATTCGGAGATACATAAGAACAACGCTGCTTGAACCCGCGTTATTCGGCATACTAAGTCGAGCGCATCAAAATATATATGTAGTTTCAAGTTGCCAGGACCTTGAAATTAAAACGTGTAAATTAAAAAGAACGATAATGCGTACAGTATATGAATTTAAATTGTGGCCTTCGACCCGCTGCCTCAACCATCCACGGTGAGAACCTAGTCGAAGGGTACATGTTTATTAGATTAATCCTAAAGACAAGATAAGTCAGCTGATGAATCGAGCAGAATGGGAGAAGTTAAGCAGAAAGAACTCTCGCGTTGACACGGGCCATGAAATATCTGCCCGTCTGGGGCCGTATGTGATGGGAAACTGACCACAGATTACGAGCACGCGATGATCGGACTGACCTTCTATGTGTGCATTTCAGTGTGCCCTAGGCATTTCGGTAGGGCATAGGCATAAAATCGTTTTCCCCAAGGTTATTCGTAAGGGATGTTGGGAGTCCTCAGGGCGGCCAGGAACCAGCTGGTGTTTTCCTCTATCAGACTACTCCAGTTGGGACCTATTTTTCCAAAGTTTAATGGTCTTCAGTAAGCTAAAGGTCGCATGCAAGGATAATAGCAATAATTGTATGTTGGATGGTGGTCGTAGGTCGTATGCGAACGTGACGTAACGGCCATGGCCGAGAAGCGCAAACCTGGACAGCCAACTTCCTAACCACAGCTTTCACCCACAGCTTTCGCCCAGCCACTACGACAACGGCCGGTACAAGAGGTTTGCAAAGTCCAGCACCACTACAAACACATACTCATCATTTCCTTATAATAGGACTTGCATAGTCCGATGGCCGCTGTTTACGATGACTTTCAACAGGCGGAAGGCTCGCTCAAAGCCCTCTTTAACTCATTCCTCATGATAATATTCTCGGAAATCGGTGACAAAACTTTTCTCATCGCCGCCATTCTCGCAATGCGGCATCCGCGCATCGTAGTCTTTGCAGGGGCATTTGGCTCTCTGGTAGTCATGTCAATCCTCTCCGCCGAAATGGGCCATCTGCTGCCTACGCTCATCCCTAAGCAGTGGACGCAGATGGCTGCCGCTGCGCTGTTCTTGGTGTTCGGGACGAAGATGGTTTTGGAGGGGCGGGCAATGAAGGGTGGGAATGAAAAAATACAGGAAGAGATGCGAGAAGCACAAGAGGAGATAGAGGGGGACGATGCCGGGCACGATGGAACTGGCGTGGCAACAGGTAACGGGGACGTTATACCGCTGGAGGAGATAGAAGAAGGTGGGCGTAGGCATACTGATGCTGCGCCGTTGGGGAACCCAGGGGTAGCGTCGTCGCGGGTTCATCGTTGGGCGGAGGGCACCCGGAATTTCTGCAGTTTCTTCTTGGGGCCTGTGTTCGTGCAGGCGTTTGTGTTGACTTTTCTGGGCGAGTGGGGCGACCGGAGTCAGATTGCGACAATTGCTTTGGGAGCAGCACATGTGAGATTTTCCAGATTATCTCTATGTATTTGCTGACGCTTTTTGTGAGAACGTATACCTTGTCACGTTAGGCACAGTCATCGGGCACTCGATGTGCACCGCACTGGCAGTCATCGGAGGCCGTTATGTATCCACAAAAATATCTGTAAAACACGGTGCGTTCCAGCCCATCAACTGTCTTTCATACTACTGCTGACTGTTCCTACAGTGACCCTAGGAGGCGCGATATTATTTCTGGCGTTTGGGATCATCTACCTCTACGAAGCATTCGCAACAGATATGGACCACACCATACCCGAACACGTCTGACCAAGAACATAATGCATGTATATATTACCGTCTACGATCTACATCTAATCTTATAACTGGCGCAAATTTGGATATACTGGATGGTTGCAATCAATGCAGACGGCTCCGTTATGTTTTACTGTAAGTATAGTCGCTTCTCTCGGTAGCAGACATGGCAGTGTTTTGCTGCGCCCAACGGGTCACTGATGCACGTGATCGCAACGTCAGTCGGTACACGACTAATAGCGACCCATGGGATCTATATGCTGCTATGGTACATGAGGACGGATCTGGACGGATACAGTACAACCGATTAGACGGAGCCACCCTACGGAATGTCAAAAACAACTACGAACGCTGGTCGCAGAGTTGTGATCATCGGAGGCGGGTGAGTTACAAATTCTACATGCGCCCTGACCGCCGGTCGGTGACGCGACGAGTTACTAGTAACTGATGGCGACATGGTGGCTTGTAGGATTGGAGGATTGATATGTGGTATAAGGCTCAAGACGAAACTGGCCTTCGATAACTTTACCGTGCGTATCAGTGATCTTAGTCTATTCACATCCTTCTAACTTGCGCTGCAGATTTATGAAAAAGCTGCGGACGTAGGAGGAACATGGAGGGTAAGCATTTGTTCTTACCTAGTCTAATTGTTTACCTAACAATGATCGATGTCATTCAGGATAACACATACCCAGTCAGTCAATCAATTTACACACTCCATACTGAATTTCTGAACGATAATGGACGCAGGGCTGTGGCTCCGACGTTCCGATACACTATTATAGCCTCTCAACTGATCTAAAACCTGACTGGGAAAAGACCTACGGTTCTCAAATCGAGATACAGGCGTACTGGAAAGGCTTATCGAGAAAATACGGTCTCTTTCCTCACGTTATCTTCAACACCAAGGTGCTCTCAGCCAAATGGGACAGTGCCGAACAAAGGTACCACATTACCATTGAGGACGTTCTCTCCGGAGCTATTTCAGTGACGAACGCGGAGATCGTAGTATCTGCCATTGGCATCCTTGAGGTACCTCGATACCCCCCTGGTCTAGAAGGTATCTCGGACTACAAGGGAGAATCGTTCCATTCCGCTCGCTGGAATCATGATTTGGATCTGCGTGGCAAAAGGGTTGCAGTGATAGGGAACGGATGTTCAGCGTACGTAGTTTATCTGATTCGATAAATCTATTGAATATCAACCATGTTTTGGTATGCAGCACTCAATTCATACCCGTCATCACTGAGGATCCGACTATCGACGTGACTCAATTTTGTCGGACACCATCATGGTACATATCAAGCGTGGGTGATCACCACTGCGCCGGACAAGAACCATTCTAAGTAACCACCTTAGCCCCGGGCACCGTACTCTAAGATAGAGAAATGGATGTTTGCAAATGTCCCTGGCGCCATGCGGCTGCATCGTGGTATAGCTTTTGTGCAGGTCTGCGATATTTATTTATATACTCGTCTAAAATAATTCTAAGCCATGACCAGGGCGAGCTTGGCTATCTGGCGTTTTTTCAACATAGCCGAATCAATCAGATGCTCTCTAATGCCAGTGCGAACAACATCTAACTCTGCACTGCGACTAATTTTTCATTCCACAGAAGTTGAGAGGCTACTTGTCCAAAAGCTGCCCGGAAGAATATCATGCAGACATGATTCCTAAGCACCGTGAGTCATACGTTATATATGTCATTCCAAAGCCGCCAACTCGTCCTTCAGCACCTGGCTGCAAGCGTATAATGGTTGACAGCAATTATCTTTCTGCCCTGTCGCGCCCCAACTTAACACCAAAGTTCGATGGTATCTCCAAAATCACGGAGAATGGTATCCTGCCGAATGAAGGTAAAAGAGTGTCATTCATTGTTCACCTGTTCACTAAACCACTCATAGGACAAAACATGACGTTTGACGTGATTATATTTGCTACGGGATTCTCAGTGGTAACGACCTTGCTTCTTAGTCCCATCGCTTTAGCAATGACGTCTTTCTGTATACGCAGGGCCAATATCCATTCCCTGTCCATGGTATTAATGGAACTATTCAAGACTACTACGTCCAAAAAAATGGACCCACCGCATACATGGGTACAACTATACCTGGTTTCCCTAACTTTTACTTGCTCTCAGGTATGGATATACTATAGAACCAATATCATAGTTACGACAGCTGTTCGCAGGACCTAATACTACTACGGGTCACTCATCTGTGATATTTTCCGAAGAAGTTCAAGTCAGATTTTGCACAAGCTTTGCATCTTTTAATGCTGAAATTCGATCCCCAGGTCGATTACATTCTTCAATTAATCAAGCCCGTTATCCAAGGAACGGCATCATCATTCGAAGTAAAGGCAGAAGCAACAGATACATATAATAATGTTATTCATTCCCGGCTCTCCCGTTCTGTCTACACGCAATGTGTCTCCTGGTATCGCACTGGCGGAGACGGGAAAGTATACAGCATCTTCCCAGGGCCACTTACACTGCTCTGGTGGTGGCTCCGAACTCCGATTTGGAAGGACTACAGAGCTGTCGGAGCAGAGCGAAAGGCTACACACAGATGGTGGGCCATACTACGCAAGTTTGTCCGCTCATCTCATGCGAAATACACTTAACATGACCATTATCCGAGCGCCAACGGCCCAGTATTGACTGTCTGCGCGACCGGCGATACTTATATAATTAACAGTAGACATCGAATACATGCTATGTTATTTCACCTATACAGTCTTTTTCCGATGCACTCTGTACTACATAGTATGCTTGTTTCCATGGAACCACGTGTATAGCGGTAAACCCCGACCATGCCAGCATTATAGCCTGACCGATCCTGGATTCAAGTTTCCTGATCCATCCGAGTCTAGTCACAGTCCTCACTTGGTCGACCGGTCCTCCCTCACAGTCTGGTCTCCGACCAACGACTCCCCTTCGACAGAGGCGCTGGATTGAGTGAAATCAAATGCCGCGCTTATCGTTCTGCAATTAGCCATCCGCAGCGCGTATTTGAAGCGGATTTAGAGGGACTCGACCTTAGCGAGGCTTGTCTCCATCAAATAACCCCAACAGTGGTTTACTATCCCATAATGTCTGAAATCAGAAAGAAGCTCGTCATTGTCGGCGATGACGCATGCGGAAAGGTCATCAAAATCTTATCCATCCATGTCGTGTCGCTGACATTGGTTTCTTGTGCGATTGATTATTAGACTTCCTTGTTGGTCGTTTTCTCCAGAGGTTATTTCCCAGGGGTGCGTCCCCCGTTTTATTTTTAGGACAGGGAACGTTCGGGGAAGACATGAACGCTCATGTCTATCTGATCTATACAGCCCTATGAGCCCAACGTGTTCGAGAACTACGTCGCAGATGTTGATATTGATGGCAAGCATATCCTTCTGGCGCTGTGGGATACCGTTGGCCAGGAAGAATATGATCGTCTTCGACCTCTCAGCTATTCCGGCTCTCACGTCATTCTTATTTCCTTCGCGATTGATTTTCCAGACTCGCTCGCTAACGTACAGGAGAAGGTGCGCGGCCTCGCTGCTCCGGCCTGTACGCTGGATGTTGTCGCGTGTACTAAATAAGCTATATTCTCAAGTGGATCGTCGAAGTTATGCATTTCTGCCCCGGATTGCCCATCATCCTCGTGGGCTGCAAAATTGATCTGAGACACGATCCTACAATAATCGAGGAGCTAAGCAAAGCAAGTCAACGACCCACGACTCCAGAGGAGGTGTGTTTGTACTCTACTCTACTTGATGATTCTGCTTTTATACTAGAATTTATCGACCGTTGTTAACACGCTGTATCTTTTAGGGTATGGCCGTCGCTTCGAAGATCGGCGCCAAACACTACCTAGAGTGTTCCGCTAGAACGAGAGAGGGTGTTCTTGAGGTATTCCAGTACGCAACACGCGCAGCTCTCGGTCGGCCTTCAGGTAAGAAGCGCCACTGCGTGGTGTTGTAAACTATCCGCATCCTAGAGGGACAGAGATAGTCTGATAGATATTCGTAATCACCAGTCCACCATGAGCTTAAGTGCAGCCACCTAGATGGGAGTGGATCGATAAGAACGTCATGCTGGATGGGACGTGAGTAATTTTATATTAATTTATAGCTATTTGACGCGGTTGTACTACAACAACGTCTCTCGTCACTACACAGTGCAAGGCATCCCGCAAGTCCCACATTATGATAGTCGCCTCCCTGGGTCTCATGATCTATATTCACTCCGGTACCACAATTGATCTATTTTCACCGTACCCCAAGTTCAGACGATGTCTCGCGGGTGTTACTTCTACTAATGCTCAAACAATGGCGCATAAGGATTGACTTTCAAGAAGTCCACAAATCAAATTCAAGGAGTATGAAAGTTAATGATCCCTGAAGCTCTGCCGCCCTTTAAGGTTTAACAAATGGTCCATTTCAGCTGCAATTCTGCGGCCTGCCCCACGCAATAATTTAACGTTGGGATGACACTCGACCAACTAATGTCCGTTAAGACAGGCCATTCTTTTGGCAAGTGGCACCTTGGCCCAGAAGCTGAACAAAGTCGGCGACGTTGGGTAAGGTAAGGCCTGCTAAGATTGGCACTGGAACGGGTGGAACCGCCCCACCTGTGCAGTCGGGGTTACTGTCGTTTGGAGCAGCTAGAAATTAGTTGACGTCTTCCAACAAAGATTCCTACTCACGGGTTATTATAGCAGGTCACAGATTTGCAGAATACGGCCATTTGGGCGACAGAACCGTCGATCGAGTAAGGATAGCATTGGCCAAACTCGAATGTGGTGGTATAGCCGTCCTCATATTTAACGCCGACGTACTTGGAAGAGATAGAAAGTCAGTCCAGAATCATCAGTTTGTTAAATATACACTCACGGAGTTAGGACCACCATTTTCGCAGATATTGTATAATTCGTCGTATTCGCTAAGGATAGGAATCTGCGCTGAAACGAGTGCAGCAGCAACGAGTGCGGACAGGATGGTCAAGAAGAACCTCATTTTACGAGGCAACGGGGACACCTCGACCTGACAAATCTTTATATCTGTCAACATGTTTGACGTGGGAGAAATTGCTGTCGATTAATGATCAGCTGAGTGCTATGTAGAAGTGCGCGTTCGGATCACTTCACTTGTTCATTCATTAGTTTGTCCGTCAGGGGCGCATATCTAACAGGACGAATCATCACAGGTCTTCGGGAAGCACCCCTGAAAAGAGACAACCTGGACGATCTCTTTGCCGAGTAAATGAAGGCACAGACAATGGCGGCGGACCGCCGAACGTCAAGACAAAGGGACACGGCATTTTCAATCACCCATGGAGAATAGCGGAAATCCACTCGCGAAGTGGCACATGTTTGATGAAGAGTCCAATTGGATGCGAGAAGCCAGAATCGATAATAACGTCGCAAGTTTACCTATATGAGCAACTCGATCCCGTTCCTACGGTAATAATTTCGCTCTACCACCATCTTGACAGTAACTCATCCATCCGATTCCCAGCGCGCCTTTCGCATACCGTCAATCGAGAGTGTTTTCAAACACCGAGATCTTCAGATGGGTGTGCAACTTGATTACGATTTAACTGCTTGTCCTTTCAATTGTTTCGCAGAAAAGCTCAAACCAGAAGCTATCGCGCTCAAAATATGTGACGAATACGCGTTTAAAACCGTGTCATTTCGTCCAGTCGTATGTCACTTACCTTACATACGTTCCTCCATTTCTACAGGTTCACGGGACTTACATGTCCTGATGTTGTGGCGACCAAAATAGAATCAGGGCTTTAACGCCATCTGATATTAGAACGCTGCCCAGCATGTCAGTACCCAAGTTTCTCAAGGGACCTGGCTTAACTCTCCGCATTTACTCCAATCGGACTCCGCCGAACGTGCAGATGAAACGCAAGGCAAACCATCCCTGTTTTCTCCTCCAATTTTGAGAGCTGAGGAAAGAATATACATCAGATAAGGTTCCCAAGACTGACTCACCAAGTACAAGAATGTCGTCTGATCGCAATACTACTAACGTCCACAGCCCCCGAACGGATACATTGGGTTTAGCGCAGCTTGTAGTGTCACAGCTAGAGTGCTCATTCGACAATCTGAGAACGAATGAATTGTCTTCATTTAAATGCATATGAATACCTTCGAAATCCATCCATACATCGAATACCGAATGCAGCGGCATATGTAAGGCAGAGTTTTGATGAGGGCCACTCCGGACATGGACAACTAGTTTTGGCCTTGCCGAACTTGCTGCAGAGTATTTGATCCAAAGGAGTTCGACTCATGAACGAATGCAATTTGCTGCTTGTAGTCTCCCACGATGGGCGAGACGGAGAGAGTCAGCTACATCCAAGTAGGGGAACATGCATAGCAGCATGCAGGATACTTCTCAGGTGATATACCGAACGCATCCATGACAGAGACAACAGGCGATAGCTCCTTGAAACGAACATGGAAGGGAGTCGCCTCCAATACTTCTAAAGCTTGGCACGTGCACCGTCGAGAGGCGACTGAGCTTAGGTCATTCCGCTGATGTGGAGTTGTTCAGGGAGTAGTATGGGAGTACACTCAGGAACCATGATAGAATGGCGAGTAGCGCCGCGTGCTGATACCTGCTTCATTGCCTCTATCAGAGTATACCTACATACGAGCGATGAACTTTTTTTCCCGCAGACATAACGATGAATGCATTATAGGGCTTCGGCCGCCGAGATGTATAGTACTGGAACAAAGTAATTAGCCTTGGGTCAAAGTCGAAATGAAATATAGCGGTGCAGAAAGCAAGGATGGAGAATATTCCAAACAGAGACGTACATGAACATATGAACATATACACTTTTATATTTTAAAAAAGGGAGCCTGGGTCGAGATAATGGAGTCAAACGCACCATTATTACCCCGTATAAAAGCATCCCCATATCGATTCGTGACTGCCCTATTGACATGCTCTTCTGTCTGCTCCAACGCTATGTTCATGTAGCCATCAAGACACGAAAGAACGCCTACGAAGACACGACAATCTATCAAGAGTGGGACAAGATGAAGATTGAGGGCTGGACGCACCACGATAATCGACCCCAGATATCAAGCGTACTATTACCCGCTTTCCAACAACACCCTTCAGGAAGTCGGTAGGTGATCCGGATGTTGTTGCTGGTGGTGGCGGGGGTGGTGATTGGTCGTTGGCAGGCGGAGGTGGAGGCGGAGGCGGGGTAGGGGAGTCCATGGCTGCTAACGACCTCGATTGCAAAATGGCCGGCGTCGGAAGCCGGATGTGGTTTCCCGACCGTACGTGACGATCGTTTACAGTCTGACTGTGGTCCCAATGCGCAATTGCAAGCGCATGTAAAACTTTCTACTGGAGCCTCCTCTTCGTGCCATTTTAATCTGCAGAAGGCCGTCCAGAAGGAACCCAAATGGCCCTATCGCTTGCCGCGGGTGTAATCAGCCTTAACGACTTCCAAGAAGTACTATCTCGTTACGACGCGTTGATCCAATCAGTTAGCAAGCCATCGAATAAAGATGGAAAGGGTCTGCAGGAGCTTGATACATACCGGCTTGTTACTGTACCCACACGACTTGAGAAAGTGCGACAAGAAAGCGGGGAGCTGTATTTAGAGAAAGAGGAGGTCGAGAGCCTGATCCGGTGGAAACTGTATGTATATCTCCATATACCATTGTTACGATGATTATCAAGGAAATGCAACCATCTAATCATTGATGTTATAGCAAACATGGCAAATTTCGACCAAGTCTCCTGCAGCTCGTCTTGTCGAACAGTGACTCGCAGATCAAAGCAGCTACCGTATCAGCTTTTACTCTATTACTTCAGGACACCTCCGTCCAAACTGGCGTTCTTCCTGCGCTTAACAAACTCACTGTCTTGAAAGGCATTGGGCCGGCGTCAGCATCCCTCCTGCTGTCGGTAGCCTTTCCGAAGAATGTACCTTTCTTTTCCGACGAGGCCTTCCGATGGGTCATGACGGGAGTAGACTTCTCAAATAATGCAGGCGGGAAAGGCTGGGATCGCAATATCAAATATGATAAAAAAGAGTATGGAGAATTCATCAGACGCGTTCGGGAAGTAATACAGAGGTTGGGTGGGGATATAGGTGCGGTCGACGTGGAGAAGGTGGGATGGGTACTGGGGAAGGAGAAGGCTATGATTCAGGGTGACGGTGTACATGCTCAGGAAGCCTCAGGTGCTTCCAGACCTGTGGCGAAAAAGGAAGCGAAGACTGTCAAACGGAAAATTGGGGACACAACTAGTGTGGGAGATCAATGCCAGACTCGGCGGTCCAAGCGCTCACGCAAATAGAGCGTATAGTCAGGTATAGTCTGAGTTGTGTGCGTTTATTCTCGCTTGTACTTCACGCATTGCTCAACTTATATACCTTCAAGTTGTTGTTATTATTGCGATATGAAATGCTTTACGACAGCAGGCCAAAAATCTCCGGGCCACCTTCCGATGATGATCCTCGCTGATCGCATGGTAACTAAGTACCCGAATGTTCTGATTCCATGCGAGATACCCCACCGCGGATCCGGAGTGTCGCTGAGTGAATATCTAAAAACCGACGAGGTTGGTAGTGTCGAGGTGATGCTCGGGGAAATCAGTCAAGCCAGCAAACTAATGACCAGTGATAATTGCTACGGTCCTGACGATGGTACGTTAACTTGAAAACTTCGATTGATCATTTTCAAGGCGCGTGTACACGTGTGGCATGGGCGCCTCGGGGTCCTCGCCCAAATCCAATTTGTTGTGGCGGGTCCTAAATTAAGTGAGATGCACAGCATTCCGATCAATTACTTGCAAGAAAATGCACTCCATTCATATATACAGGCCAGAGAACTCCATGGATTTTACACTGAATTGGTTGAACTCCACTAATCAATTATACCATATAATGTAAAATTTACTATTGAACGTTGGACGTCGTGGATGAGTTCAACGGCGAGCACGAGTCATCAATTTGAGTTGCATATGCCAAGACTTTCACATGCCTCGGAACGACGACCCTCTTCCCTTTTACGTTACGTGCCTGCTGTCGAATACTTCAAAATTCAAATCAGATTGCCAATTTCAGGTACGGGCTTTTTTTAGATATGCCACTTTTCGAGCGACATCATGGTCTTTTCGCGCTTGTTTCTCTCCCCATCAGTCTCAAGGCGATTAATTTTTTTTTGCAGTTGAGGACACTCCTCAATAACACACTCATTTAAATCCACAATCATTACTTGCATCACTATGTTATCAAAACTTGCTTTAATCTCGGCTGTCCTCAGTGCTGCACATGTATCGGCGTACACAAGCCCTTCGTTCAAAGGGCCACTTCTCATTCAACGTGAGTCCTTTGTTGATATAAGACCGTTGAGATGCTCAAGGTGTTTCGATAGCTGGCGTCAATACTGGAAAGTGCCTCAGAGCCGACAACAAGAACGGCGCTTCCGTCGAAGTAACCAGCTGCACAGGTCAGTAACCCTAAAACCTTCCCCACTCCTCCCTCCTAAAAACTCTGTTTTCAGGTTCCTCGGATCAAGAATGGACTTTCGGCCCTAAAGGTGCTGTATCTCTTTACAATGGTGCCAAGTGTTTGGATGTGTCAGTAGTAGTGAATCTGTTCAAAGTCACGTGAGCGCACTAACATCAACTTTCACAGCACCGATGGCAAGAATGCCGATGGTACTAAGCTTCAGGTATGGGACTGCGGCTCCGGGAACCCCAATCAAGAATTCAGCTACACAAAATTCGGTGACAACCAGTTAGTTCCTTTTGCATATTATATCGTAGACTATGGACTAATTTTTATTTGATCGTCAGTATCCAATGGACCAAGGGTAAATGTGTCGATCTGACGGGCGGCAGTTTGGCGACCGGAAACAAAATTCAGATTTGGAGTTGCAACGGTAACGAGGATAATAACAACCAGATTTGGGACACAGGTTACATGTAAGAGATCTCCTCATTTCGTACGATGCAAGCAACGCTAACTTTATTCTTCTTCTTAAGTTACAACAAGCTGCCCTCCAAGTCCGAGACTGGTCAATTCGGTACCAACGCCTGCGGTACCACATCGTCCCAGACCTCGAACTGCCAAACAATATGGATGAACGACGCTGATGATTTCTGCCTGTGGGCGCCTCCCTCTGTTGGCACTATTGGCGACACCGAGCGGAACGAAGTCGCTTGGTGCACCAAGAGTGGCCGAGGCACCCGCGTCATGCCTAAAGATACCCTCAAAGGCGTTCATTTTGTCCGTACCAAGGACTATGTTCAAGTCACCGGTAACGGTGATCTGACCAAGATTAATGTGAAGAAGGGTGACGAGGGCGGTGGTGAGTGCTCTATCTCTCGCTCATAGATTCCCGTCATACAACATCTGAAAAAATGCCGTTAGAACTGGATCCCCACGGTTCTGGTATGCCACTATTTTTTTTTCTCTCTCCATCGTGTAATGGCATTCTGACTGTGTGTGTGGTGGACCCCTTACAGACAGTAACGGTAACCCCATTGGTGGTCTTGGTAAGTTCTCCTTACGTACTTCTGTGTACCCCGGTGTCGCGGCTGACGTCAACCGTTTTACAAGTCTTCGGCAACACTTTCGGATCCCACCTCCAGTACGCCGAATGGACCAGTTTCATCAGTGCTACGCAGTTCTGCATGCGCGCTTGCACTGGCCTCAACGCGAGGGAGAACTGCCAACACACCTACGACGGTCGGTACTATTTTCTTCTTTGCCTTGGGTCTTTTTTTTAAAAAAAAAATGTGTCCGTGATATACAGAGATGGGTTGCGACTGGAACATGCCAGCCAACTACAACTCGGGCACATTCGAGTCTTGCAAAGCCGATAATGATCTTCCCATGGGCGTTTACGGCACTTCCACTTGGTAAATTCGTTTTTTTTTAAAATAAAAAAGTACTATTTGTACTCATCAGCGTTTGTTTTCCAGGCATCAAGGCACATCGCCTACGCCAGCCGCACACCCTGTAGCCAAATCTTCCAGTTGCACGCCGTTCCCCTCGATCACCCCTGCCGCCGTCAAGCGCGACTATTCTGCAGAGAAGCTCGTCAAGCGTGTTCACCACGCGAGAGCTACTCCTGCGCCTATTTTCTAGTCGTACGGGTTTCTCGCGGCGCACTTTTTTCTTACGTCGATACTTCTTGGGGTTTATGATTGGACAATTAGTGAGATCGGTACATTATTCATAAGTCGTATTCTTATTCGCCAATCTTTGGCAATGATATACATACGGTTGCATCCTTGCATTATAAACATTCCTTCGGACTTTTCTACCATAACCAACGAACAGTTTAGATCAGACTGGGTTAACAACAACAAAAAATTACATTGCACAGATCGATCAGAAAGCTGGTTTCAAATATCGAGGTAAACTTGGGGTGTGTGGTCTAGACTACGAGTCTATGTCGCTGAAGGGCTATTTTATTGTACATTTCCCTTGATCGCTTGGGATCTGTCTCAATAGCGATCAGATGAGAGAATGCTGATGGGAGGATCGAGCAAGAGAGATTCTCACTTGGCTCTGTGGAATTGTTGGGTGCAGCAGCATACCCGAGAACGATAGACAGCCGAATTTACGAACGATTTGTCACTTCCGTTCACTGTTCACTGTTCAGGAGGGGTGGGCACAGGACGAATAGATTCAGAGCCTAAGTATTCGGTGATTATTACATATTTGATGAAGGAAGATACAATACAGAGCGACACACTAAATATCACATGTTAGTTAATGTCCGTTCGACAAAAGTACCGATAACCTATCAAAAACCCGTCAACAATGAGTCCTACAAAAAACAAAGGATATTCCCTCACCAAAGGAAAGAATCAGCATTGAACCCCAAACTCATGTCTCCGCCTCCGTAACCTTAATCGTATGTTCCCAAAGCCTCTTCCTGGCATCTTCCGTCCCGAAATACCCTTCCCCTTCCTTCAACACCTCCCCCTTAGGTCCGCGTCTAAACGACCCCTTCTCCCCAGCCAACAGCGCATACAAATGATACTCACCCGAATCCTTGGGGGAGAAGGAGAAGAAATAAGAGAGGATGTACCAGAGTGGATAGAGGAGGCGCAGGAAGTAGGAGGAGGGGGAGGGATGGAAGATGGGGGTGCGGACTATGCCTGGGTAGATGTGCGTGAATGACATCGTTGGCTCTAGGGTTGCGAATGACTGTGATGGTGGGAGTGTTGTAAATACGTAGGAACTGGAACTTGAAGGGGGGGAGCTCACCTCAATCATGAGATCGTTATAAGTAGCCGCATTCCCCATCTCCTTAAGCAATGTATACTCCTTCTCCATCCCCAAATCCTCCAAATCAATAGGCTTGCCTTTGCCCGCGGCCAGCACGCTCAGCACTTTGGCATCTTCCCCAGCTTCCTTCGCCTTTTTCAATAAAGGCAGCAACTCGTAGATAAATTTCCACCGCGCATAATAATCCGTGACCAACTTCTTGGGGAGGCCTTCACTCGTATCCTCTCTATCCTTGAACTTCGAAGTCAAGTACCCAGGCGATAGGACGATGAAATTCAGCTTTGGAATTTTAGTTAGCAGTTCAGAGGTGGTGGTATGAACGTTTTTGAGGAGCGATACATCGCATTCTACGAACTCGTACTGGCTCTGCGGGGATTTAGGGAAGGATGCGATGGTCGATTCTGCGGCGGAGCGGTTTCTGCCGTAGATGATGATGTGGGCGTTGCCGTTTGTGGAACGGGCCAAGGCTTGGGCTGTAGCCTGACCGATTCCGGAGGTGCCGCCTACGAAGAGAGCTGTTGGGAGATTTGGAGGTGAGAAGGCTGCATTGGAAGCACGGGCGGATGAGAGTGATGGCATTGTTTGTTGGGGTGCGATGGCTTGGTGAGGGAGGTTATATAAGTACCTAGAGGACGGAATCAGTGATGAACTGGCCGAATAGGTTACGCGTTGCAGTGACACATGATATTCGTAAGGTCAAGCCACCGATAACGAACATGGTGAGAGGTTACGCGTTGCGATGACGCATG
>KN833031.1:246540-271244 GCA_000827315.1 Piloderma croceum F 1598 | reverse complement strand
CCGCCGGGATCAATGTTGAGCAGCTGATTTTTCAATTTCAATTTCAGCATAAAGCTTGGTGATTTTAAGTTCCAAAGAATACGCATGTGAAAATTTTTTCGCTATTGAAGAGGTTCGAGGATACGTACAATGGTATGTCGGTATCCAGGTTAAATAAATGTGCACGATCTGCAAAAAGTGAGAATTAACCACGGACTTCTGTAAAATAAAACAAATAATGGAATTATCTGCTGCGTAGCTTAAGCTATATGACCTATACCGTTCTAAGGTTTGCTGATGCATAGTTGGAGTCAGGATATCGACGAAAATTTGTCGGATAAGTTTTTTTGGCAATGTGTTATCGTGGAGTTTGAGTCGAGTTCTGCCATGACGAAATCAGGTTTTCTGCCTCAATCTTTATAGCGCTTGACGAAGGAGGGTCCCTTTTTGGGACGCAACTCAAAAGACATTCATTCTGCCGATAACCTCAGGGAACGAATAACGGTAATACAATTATAAAAGCTAATTCTTCACGCAACGCGGCGATTCATCACATGCACATGGGTTCAGGGTCCAAAAAGATTCCTCTGGCGACTTCATCACGGATTGACTTCGTCCTGATCATAAGCAATAAGATATTAAAGAGCATAGGAGGACCAAAGGAAACCCACGAGTTAAGCGGCAGGCTTGCGGTTGATCACCTCTTCCTTGGTGAGGTATCCGACGTTGTCGGTGTCGAATTTGGCCCACCTTTCGGACAACTCCTCGTCGGACTTCGACTTCTTGAAGGACAAACACACCGAGCTGTCACGCCACTCAGCGAATGTCAATTTGCCGTCACCATTGGTGTCAGCGCCGGCGAAGATGTCGCTTCGGAATGCATAAGTATTTTTTTAAAATCCACGAATGACGAACAAGTTTCAGTTACACTCCTGGCATCCTCGGAGAGGCTGGAAAGAAATAAACCAATACTTTGAATAAGTGCCTCGAAGGTAACACAGGATGTTATACATACGATGAGGCCTGACCACCGTTCCTGCAGCTGCATCCGGTGCAGAAAATGGTGCTGCGAACAAAATTATTAAATGAAAGGGTGTGGAATCAGTATGGGACACGTACCAGGAATCATAGGCGCAGCAGGGGGTGCAGGGGGTGCCATCCCCACACGTATTCGTGGATGGGTTGGCGCAAGGGCAGCGATTGTTACTCTCACGTTCGACGTTGAGAGAGAGGACGACGGTGACGAAAGTAAGAAGAGAGAGAGATCTAAACAACATGATGTGGATGTGTACTGGGGTTGTGTACTGGGGATGAAGAGTTGCGGTGATGGGTGCGTAAACTTTATACCTGCAGGTCTTTCTTTAACGAGCGACAAAACACAACGGGGAACTCGTTTGTAATCAGATGATGTCCACAAACCCTGAATCTGGGATAGTTTCCATGCAGAGGGTGGCCAATACTGCACCGACCGACCACCATTAAGTAGTTGCGATTAATAAGGAATGACCTATAAGACACCACTAGGCACATGTACATCAGCAACGAGTAACCGAATAGAAGTACATACATCCTCGTAGTTCTCATTCAGGTTGAACGTACGACTTGCATATAAACGCCAGTAGTAGTTTGGTCCGGCATGTAGTTTTCACGCTCTGCTGAAATCACTCAAGATTCGAATTCCTGTGCTTCTGTTGGGGAGAGGACAGATGTTGTGACGATTCAAAGTTTCATGCAACGAGGGGGCTAAGTGCTGTTCAGTGTTAGTCAAACAATGGAGATTGTCGGATTTGACATCGAAATTTTTTTAGCTTGGAGCGTCACGTGGGCGCAACATACTCTTCTTCGAATAGCCTCCGCTCGATCGTGGCTTGTATTCGGTTGCTGTCATGAGGCTGGCCTACATAACCAGGCATGGTTAGCTTTAAAAACGACCCGACGACATCCCTCGACGAACTTTCAAATGGTTAACTTTACAATCTTTGCTGGTGGTTACACCTCTTTCGTCGCTTCGTATCTGTTCAATTCGGAGGCTAGCTCTCTGACTCTACTCAACCAGTCTCAGACTGGCCCGAGTCCATCCTGGATCACATTACAGGGGACGAATAGCAGCATCCTTTACGCAGTAAACGAAGTGTCGTCGGGAGTTCTGCAGTCGTTTACCATTAACTCAAACGGGTCTCTGGCAGGCCCGGTTGACCAGGTCAGCTCAGGAGGTGACGGCCCCGCGTATGCCAGCGCATTGTCGACAGGCCAAGTGGCCATCCTCAATTATGGCTCTGGAAACGGAAAAATTATTCCTACCATTTCCGATCCGCTTCACTTTGTCAAGAACTCGTCGTTGATCACATTCGCTCCTCCCGACGGAGGCGTGTCTCATCCTCACATGGCCCTCGAGCATGCTGCTGAAGTTTTTGTTTCAGACCTGGTGAGTTTTAAAACTGGTCTGACATATATTATGAGAGCTCAATAGTGTCCTGACTCATTCGTTCACAATCTAGGGCGCGGATAAGATTTGGAGGTTGATCGAGGCTGGTTCTCCGGGCACGTGGAAAATCCAAGGATTCATCGCTCAACCACTTGGCAGCGGTCCTCGTCATATGGCCATCTTTGGTGCGTCCAACCTTTTCACGCCACTTTCTTCATACATTCTAACCTGATCATCAACAGACAACGAGCTTTATGTCTTGCATGAGCTTGATAATACTTTAACCCTCCAAGCTATCCCACCACCTACCGTCAACACCTCTACATTTCTCGCCAACGTCACTATCATCTCACCCAGCCCTCCAGCGGGCGCTACATTCGCTGCTGCTGAGATCCTTATCCCAGCTCCCACTGCCGATTTTCCTGTCCCATATATCTACGTCTCGAACCGTAACACGGGCACGCAGGATCCACGTGGTGATACCATCGCGATATTCGAACGCCTTAGCACGCCTAATAGCGATGGGTCTTTATTGACTTTAATTGCGCAGGTGTATACGGGACTGGATCAAATACGGGGGATGGAATTCGGGCCGGCAGAAAATGGGGGTGAGGCGTATCTGGTTGCTTCGGGGTTTGCAGGAACGGGGGGTGTGGTTGTTTATGAGAGGACAGCTGGTGGAAGGGCGTTGAAGGAGGTAGCGAGAAATAAAGACGTACTCACTAGGACGAGTTTCGTGTGGGTGTAAAAACATAGCATTGCAGTACATAAATGCCATATAAAATAATAGAGAGTAATAGCCATACGATCGAGATTCACGATTCATGAGGACAGCTTTTAGGCACAAATCCCACATGACCAGTGTCAGTTGTCTTGGAAGTACGGAGCAGTCTCCGAGCAGATTGGCTCGTTTATAATAAGCTAATGTTTCATAATATAATATGTTTCGGAGCTGCATCGGATATCCAATCATCCGGACCGCAATCGAAGACTAATCGTCGATGACAACTGCATTTGGCCCATAAAAGTGCTAAATTAATATGATGGGTTATCATCGCAACAGGTCGTTTGAGCGGTTGGGTATACCGATTTCGCGTCGAGTGTTTTAGACGACATTTTCAAGTAACAGTTCCGACGTCACGTGAACGCACTCAGAATTCAAAGGCTTCGGAAAGTTATCACAATATTTACGACATAAATTCAAGACATTTACGAAACCCTGGCGAGTAAATAGAATGATACTGGCATCCGGTCGTTTAGAAATGAATTATGTATATAGGACTTTATTTTTGAGGGTGTGCACGTGATGTTGGAGCCACCCGCCATTAAAGATATCCCATAAAGAACGAAAAGTATCCAAAACGTCGAAACGGCTGTAACATGTCCTTGAGGATATTGACCCTGCCTAATTTCAGTCGCTTTGTCCCAAGCCCTTCTTTGAGGGTTTACCGAATTGAGAAGGGCTTGCTCCGACCATAAAACGCGCCTACCAGTGCAGGCCTTCTCTTCCCTCTACAGTAGCGCCAAACGCACATCATGGCACTTCCATACTTTATCACGAGTCTGAAGCCCAAACGTCAGTACCGGGAGGGTAGGTCGCAATGGGAGTGTCTCCGTGAACTCACCTGGGTCCAATGGGCACAATTCTTCTCTGGGTTAGGAATCCACTTGATTGTATTCCAGAAACTGATTTCGTCCAACAATTTAGGTGGTTAGCGTGGAATTGCGATGCCATCGATTTCTTCAGCGTGTCCCTCAGCGTGACCAACCTTGAGGCTCAGTTTCACAAATCAGCTCATGAATTGACAACTTCTATCACTTTAACACTCTTGTTCCGATCCGTTGGTGCTGTGAGTCTTGCCATTCAACTGAGTCGCTGAAGCATGACTCTCGAGATTTTATAGATCATCTTCGGTATTATTTCTGACCGATTTGGTCGCAAATGGCCTTTGGTCTGGAACCTTGCCCTCTGTAGCATCCTTCAATTAGGCTCGGGCTTCGTACAAACATTCCCGCAATTTCTTGGCGTCAGGTCCCTGTTCGGTATAGCCATGGGTGGTATATGGGGCCTAGCTACGTCCATGGCCCTCGAAAATCTGCCCGCTGAACTTCGTGGTCTGGGCAGTGGTATACTCCAGCAGGGCTATGCGGTTGGCTATCTCATCGCTGCAGTTATCAACTTGACTCTCGTTCCCGAGACTAGCTCAGGCTGGAGAAGCCTGTTCTGGTGCGGGTCGGGGATATCGATGTTCGCTGCCTTCATTCAAATGTTTGTGCCTGAAAGCGCGCTATTCTTGAGGGCGAAAGAGATTGAAAGGGCGCGGGGAACAACTACCGCACACAAAACCAGAATTTTCATGCAGGAAATACGGACGATGTTGAGGAGACATTGGTTGTTATGTATATATGCTATCTTGCTTATGACCGGTAAGCTGTTCCTGAGATTGACCAGCATTCGACGTTGATTCCATATACCAGGTTTCAATTTCTTGGCCCACGGCTCTCAGGTAGGATTTATAGCAACATACGAAAACACCTAAGCTTACCATAGGTGCATGCGTGTAGGATTTGTACCCGACGTATCTCCAAGCGTCTAAGAACATTTCGGCCCACGATTCCACTGTTGCAACTATCATCGGAAACTGTGTATGCTCCTATTTAAGCCATCTCTTTCTACTATGCTGATGCATTCATTTCAGGGTGCTGTTGCGTATGTTGGCCTGTTGACTTAACGAGCACTAACTGACACGATGGGATAGCGGAGGTGCCGTAGCTGGATTGATCAGTCAATTTATTGGCCGTCGACTAACAATCATGTATGTCCCACGAATTCTCTTTACTGGTTTTGTAATTTTTTTGATCCCATGCATTAATCAGCATCTTCGTTTGCGTCATCGGTGGTTAGTCGATTTATTTAACCAAGCCATCTGCCAATTTCTGACCAACCTGCTTCACCAGTCTTCATCCCGCTTTGGATCCTTCCATCGACTTTCGGTGCTCTGTCTGCAGGCGCCTTCTGCATTCAGTTCGGTGTTCAGGGTGCCTGGGGAGTCGTAAGTTTACCGTATTTCTATGCTGTACCTGATATTCTACTAACGTAAATAACTTTCAGGTTCCAATCCAGCTATCAGAAATATCTCCGCCCGCGTTCCGTGCCACCTTCCCCGGTGTGGCTTACCAGGTTGGAAACGTGTGTTTTTTTGGCTGACTGTTACATAGCCCCAAAAATGACTAGTGCTTTATAGATGGTATCCTCGGCATCGGCGCAGATAGAAACAAGTGAATTGTATCCTTATCATACGAACTGTTCGTTATGTACTAATTCCGTGTCTCAGCTGGTGGCGACAACTTGAAAACGTTTATCAACGAGAACGGGAAACAAGTACAAGTACCCGATTATGCAACCGTACGCTTTGTTTTGCCTTTACCGTCGCGACCCATTGAATATGAACATTGAATCTTATTAATTGCAGGTTCAAGGGATTTTGATCGGCGTCGTATCCGCCTTCGTCATATTCATTACAATCATTGGGCCTGAGTACGTCCTCCTTGCGGCTTAGCATCACCTTTTCCTGACGCGCAACTACTCTTCCCCCCGTAGGAATCACTCTGCACACTTCGAAAAGGCCAAAGCGGCATTTGAAGAGGGTGCAGGAAAGGACGAGCTTATTGACGACGAGTCTAGCGTCACAAAGGAGAAGGGTTCACATGATGGCCTCAGTTCCGTCCTCGACGAAAAGAGGAATGCGGAAAACAGCCACGGCGTTTGAACTCATAACGCAAGTCGCCTCTTTCGTTATTTATGAAGTGTTATGTTCATTGTATATATGGTTCCTTCGTGTTGTTGATACTATCATTTTTTCACGTACAAAGACCAGAGGCTCGGACCTGACAGATGACATGGGTTCGTAGTTTGTTCAGCCCCTCGGAAAGATAGACTTGGTTCCTTTGGCAACACCGTTGTAACCTAATAGTAAAGGTCCTAGTCCTCATGGATGCACGGAGCGCGGCATTTTATCACCCTAGTACTTGCTCCGAACCTAGGATTTCCATAGATAGCGTTTGGACTTCCTCTTATGAGCTACCGCCACACTTCGAAGTCCTGGCCCAAATTTGACGGCGGAGCAGAGTCGAAAGAATCCAGTTATGAAATCCGAAATTTATATTTGCTCTCGGACCGGGCACCGCAGCGTTAGCTCATGAATAATAGCGTTAGCCTGGCTCGTGGCAAATTACAACCAGGTTGTGGCGGAGAGAACACCGCCTGCCATCACAGACGCAGAGTTGAGACACTCTACGGTATGTCATAATCTGGTAAGATCTCCGTGGATGCTAAGAAACGGCGAGGTTTAGCTAACATGAAATAGACAAGACAGGAGAAATATATATTTACGGGCGAAAAAATAGGCAGTAACAATAGCACTCGGGTCAAATAACATGAGAATATCAAGACAAAAGTGAGCTGAAAGCAAGAAATAGCACACAATAGTAGGGAAATAGCGAACGAATAATAGCGCCACCTCGCATCTTACTAGCAACTTAAGCATGAACATTTGACGAGGTCTTGTGAGCGTTCTCTCCGCTAGCCACACTCGTGTTGCTCAGGTTGACCAAGCCTATCCCAGGGACATAGAGTTTCCAAGGGCCAACTTTATCCGGGCCGACTGGCAAATCGTCAGGAAGCGCCCATCCTGGACTGCGCAGAGGGTTAGCAGCGGTGGGAAGAGAGATTTCAGATTGCTGCGTTTGAGGAGTTGGAACGGGGCACTTGGAAGACCTTTTGTTGGGAATGATTTTACGTACGAACTTCTCGAAGTTGCGGGAGTGACGATAAGCGACTGCCACCTTGGGGGCAGTGTTGCCAGTGAGGGGAAGTGACTTAAAAGCAATTTTTACCCCTGTCTCCTGGGCCCTCGTGTCAGCAGCTTCCCTGCTTTCCCTCACGGCTTCCCTCCGGGTCTTTCCGGCTATCATTCCGACTTCAGCTTTGACAATGCCTCTTTCCCAGGCCCTGATCTTGGCATTCCATTCCATCGACAGAGGTTTCGAAGTGGTAAATTCTTCGTCGACAAATTTATCGTCACCAACCGATTCATGTGAGATACTCGTGGTAGTCGATATCGAGGAGGCTCCGGGGCTGGTGAACGCGCCTGAGATGAAGGAGCGATTGGGAGTTGGAGAGCTGTCGGAGCGTAGACGGTAGAAGGGTGACATAACGAGAGCAGTCGAGCAGTCGATGGACTTCTCATAGTCGGTTGATGTCGACGGCTATATATTTCCGTATGAGTTATGATGAGATCGGCGACAACGATGATGGAACTTACGAGGACCACCATACTAACGTCTCCCGGTTCTTCGTCGTCGTCGGCGATGTTGTCAGACTCATTCTCATCATCGAATTCAAACATAGGCACATGCAGGTCTTCAATGACAGCCTTGCTCTTTCCGGCCGCGATAGTGGTGCGTTGGACAGTGCGGCGGTTGACAGAGGGCCTTTTGGACTCATGGGCTGAGGACAGGCATTCCGACTTCGAGGATTCGAAGACCATGCTCGGAAGAGTCTATACAACACAAATAATCATGAGTGTTGGAGAAATGAAAAGTTAATGGCGATTCTACCTTCATCTGTCCATGGATGTTCTGTGGTGTCTGCGACAAGCGTCGGCTGAAATAGAAGAGCCGCAATAAATAATCGGTCGAAATTAAAATCAGGCCAAGACTCACAATTGTACAAGTCCAAGTGGGACGTTCCATGTTTGCCGTGTTCTATTGTACGGCCCAACGATACCCGGGTGATGAAGGTAAAGGCTGCTGCGTCGGGACCGCGTCTTATTGCCATTTTCAGAAAACTTAGCACCGCCTTGAGTTGGTACCTCATTTCAACTACTTAACCAATCCTCACGATTGTATCCTCATGATTGTATGTTCAAATTTTATATATATATCTCTGATACTTGAACAGAATCAGTAATATAATTGCATTGGGACTGATGATGCGGAGACTCAGACACTCCAAAGTCCACAAAGCCATGTCCGAACTGCCCGGGCTGAGCCTTGTGCCCATCGTTCATTCAACCTGTTGCCCCGCTACGAAAAACTACGAGAGTTTGGAATTCGTAATGAACCCCGAACCGATGCCTCTCAGCGAAACGTGTGGCGTAATTGTGTGGCAGTGTCGATGCAAAATTGCCCAGAACGTGGATGTCGGGCTTATGTAAACCGAGTCTACCAGCCAATTTGTTGCTCGCAGTTGGTGATCGTGGGCACGATAGGTCGAACGAAAGTGCTAAACAACGCGCATCGTGCGACCTCAGAGCACCCAGATGAGCCCCTGGCCCCCTGTGCTTCTAGACTGCTTAAACGTAAATCACCTCATCTTCGCGGACTGCCACGAGGACTGGGCTATACGGGTGTCCCTGTCAACAATAGATTGTCCTACTATAACAGGCTTAGAGTCAACCGGATATGAGCAACCCCGAAGACGTCGTAATGATACAAGTTTGTTCTTGGCAGTCGCCGGCTGGGAGTTATAAATCTCGAGTATGTTCATGATGTCCAGAGCCAACTTCAACCATGCTTGTACAATTAAAGTTGTATCTTGGTGCCATCTATCTCGGAAACTTGGTCGCTGCAATGTAAGTATGTGCTGTAGCTTTAAACTGCTGGCCTAAATGACTTCCGACCGCTACAACAAGTTTCTACGGCATAACCTGCTTCCAGACATTCACATATTACCAGCTGTTCGACAGAGATCGTTTAACGCTCAAGCTTTCCGTGAGTAAAAATTTATTTCTATCCCCGGACTATTTTGAATGTCAGGTTTCGAAATACTAGGTGTTTTTCCTCTGGTAGATTTGTCGCTGTTTCATCCGTTCCTCTACTCAGCATCGGCTACGCAGGATACTTGATACATTCCAAACAGCAATGGCATCATACACAGTTTACATTTACGCAGTTTCAGATTGGCATGATCCTGTGGATCTCGGTGTCCCACTTTGGTATGCAAGCTTCACATTTCGGCATCTGATTCCAGTTGCTTAATTGGCTTAATTTTGAACCACTCAGGACCTTCTGGGTAAATATCTGCTTGGTATCTCTATTGGTAGACGTTTATGTGGATCCTCAACAGGCACAGGTTATCGTTACTGTGAGCCATTTCCTGCCGCAATACCACATCAGAGCTGTTGAATCTCGTGACGTCAAATTAGGGAATCAGTGACTTTGTTATCAGATGGTAAGTCTCAAGTTACCTATTTCCATGGTCTTGGCGCTGATAACCGTAGCATTTATGGAACGCGGATTTGGATACGTGAGTCAACTGGCTCTGATGAAAGATAGCTATTTCACTAATATCTTTAAGTTAGCAAAAATGCATATCTGACGATAGCCATCGTGAGTACGTATGATGAAGTAGATTGTGTTGGCTTGATGACCGCATTTTCAGGCCTTGAGTACTATATTTGTTGTAGGTAAGCCCCCGTTGCCAATGTCACTGTTATTACCCTGTCTAATCGGTGGTAAACAATGGCAGCAATTACTTTCAGTGAGTCCCTCGAACTATCTGCATCTGTCCGCATCAATAAACGCTAATATGTTTAGCTCTTGTCCTCAAATCGTACGTTTCAAATGTTTCTCGGTGGTTGCTTTACTCATGACGTTCCAACCTAGACTACTCATCAACTCAGACGTTTATCTCAACGTACGTGATTCGTTCAAATATAACATTGTAATCGTCACCTGCCGTGCAGTATTTCTTCTATCTAGCTCTCGGTTCAGCAGCTGTCGCAGATATCATCATTGGGTATACGCTTTGCGTCTTACTGTTTAAAAACCCTACACACGTTAGACAGTAAGCCCTCAGAACTGGGATGCCGCTGTGACACTCAATTGGAACAATTTTCTAGAACGAATTCGTTGTTGAACACATTGATATTGTATACCATCAGCACGGGTATGCTAACAGGGTACTTCATCTTGTCCATCCGCGTCACGTTGGCCAGAACTGACACTAGTCTCAGATTCTACATAATTGTTCTCATTGTCATTGTGAATTTCGATTTTCCATATACATCAGCGGCGGATATTAATATACGTGCCTCACGTACTCAGTACGCAACTGTGCCAGATCTTGGCATCTTCGCGGGCCTGTTTGCTTCGTTCGGCAAATGTAGGTAGTTTTTTCATCCTCGATTTCTAGGCTTACGAGAATGTCCGTCACATAGTGTATTTCAATGCCCTGTTGGCTAGTCTGAATGCAAGATACAAGCTTCGCGAGGAAATTTACAATGGAGAGACCATAGTATTTGACACCATGCAATTTGGGTCTCCTGCGATTTCAAGATAGATGTACATGGGTGGAATCAGTACTCACGCTCCTCAGGTATTCAAAGTTTCAGATATTTTCACTTACGGGTACTGAGGAGGCTTACCGATCTCATCCAGCATTTTACTATAGACACCAGTGGTCAATGATTCACATTGGAGTGAGCATTGAATGATCATCAACAAGCATCATCCTTACACTATAACACAATGCCATCACCACCACCGCTCTTCTCCAAATCATGTCCACGGCACTGCGGTGAGCTGGTTTTTGTTGGTTCTGCCATTCCTATTTTTTGGGGGCCTCTTAGATGGAGCAGTGCTCGCTATAATTTCTGTCAACAACTCTTTGACCCACCTTCTGCAAATATGTAAACCACTACAATTGGCTGTGCATCATAACTTCTGGATGCCGGCCATTAACCCACCCAGAATGATGCATGGTGTGATCAGCACATTGAATTAATATGAGGTGGTGGGTTCCCACTGATAATGGAGAGCTCGTTAAATCCAAGTTTCCAAGTTATTGACCTATGGCCAATTGCAAATTTCTGAAGTGCTGAACAATTTTCAGATATTTTCATAGAGAAAATAATAACTGCATAAAGACAAAATAATATTGAAGTTGTTTGTAGTGGATTTTCAATGAATAGGGAAATTTGAGGACTTGGCAAAATTTTGTCAATTTTGGCCTTTCATCAGGCCTCTATCCTGTTTCGAGACATTAAATTCACTATCTAAGTACCTCAGGTAGGGCTCACTTGGAATGGTTAAATATCATGTGATGTTATGCTTTGTGACAAGGTTTGACTCTCTGAACCTTTTAACAACAACAACAACAACAGAACAGTCACTAAAGATTTAGCAACAACATGTTAACAGATGATTTTTTTAAGAATAGCTGTCAATTCTCTTTTCTCACAATGTGGCCATGAAATATGTAGATACAGTTTTGATGTGCAACTCAAAAAGGCACTAGTGTCATAAATTTTAAATCTTGGATAAATGTAAGGGGTCCAAGGAGGATCCCTTGTTGAGTCTAATCCCTTCAGTCCACAAGTGTGTCAGATCCAATCTATAGCGAGATATGGGTATCAACACAAGTGTAGTGGTAGTATAAGGGTAAAAATGACTAACTAAACAAGGGTAAATAAAGGAAAGAAATACCCTGTAGCTAGGTGCTAACTGCATCTGTATAGTGCTGCATACATGAACTTACATTTACAGAAGAAGGATAGATGTGATGAAATTTGATATCTTAACTTCAGTGGATGCTGAATGCACCTCAGAAAATAAATATCTGCTATGACATGCAGTTGTGGTGGAGACAAAGACACCACAGCTGGTGCATTCACACAGACAATAAAAAAGATGCCCTGATGAATGCAACAGTGAGGAAGAATGAAGAAATTATGATGAGTCGCACCGGCATTGGTCCCCAGTCAACCACTCTGCAACATAATTTTTTGTGACCAATATGGTTGCCGGTATTGACTATACAATTCATTGTAACAAAACTAGAGAGTTCACCACACAGATTCAAGCATGAGCCAGCAAAGATGAGAGTATTTAGGCCACTAATGCTGTAGAAAACAGTCAAGACCACATTAGTGCCATCTCACTGTCTTGGTATAATGTGCCCTTTGTGCCCACATCTCGCAGTTGTATCTTACATAGTATCATTATAAATAATATATAATGAAATCCAACCAAGTTCCATAGGCAGATACCTAGCAGGTAATGGTAGGTGGCAAGTCATAAAGCAGGCTGTAACTGTGACAGAAACTTGGCCACATAACTGTCACATATTCATCAGTTGCATCCATGAGGCAGGGATGTAAAATGGTGACGAGGAGCATTTGGCTGTAGTGACCCTTGCACTCACTGTTTTTGACAAAAACCAGTTGAATGATTTTGCAGCAGTACCAGTGCAAAAAATGCAAGACGCCCCTTAAGTTGTAGTTGTAATTGATTAAGTTATGGGGTAAGCCCACATGCCTCATTATATTATCTATGGGAAATTGATGGGCCAATACTTAATACAATGAATGAAGTGCTTATTATAATACCCCTACTCACTAATTACAATGCACCCATGGCTAGCCTCTAGAATAGACCCATTGGGTCTATCTATAAGCAACTCCCTGTGCCTGGTGGGTGTAGAATACCATTCTAAATACGAGCAGGCTAGGCCTGTCATTCATCTGTGCCTGAACATTGATCTCATATCAGCAGGTTGCCTATTCTGCTGCCAATCTGCTGATGTAATCTAGTGTAATAGGGCTACAGTGTGGGAATGGCCAAACCGACATGCTAAAACAGGGTTTCAAGACTTTCTTGATAACATTTTTGATTTTGGACATTTTGTCATGCAAACTATTGCAATGTGATGCTATTGAAATCTATGACAAGACCTACTACTCTAAAAATTTTAAATTATATTATCAATATTTGCAAAAAAAAACATGTTTGAAATTTGCTCCAACAGGGTCCAAAGAGCCAGCAAACATATGCCTGCTCCTGGAATGCCTCTCAAATTGTATCTGGAGGTTCATTTGGGTCACATTGAGATATTAAAAACTGAAAATATGTTTTTCACTGAGAATTTGCTCCATTGTACAGCCACCACCCCCCAAAAAATGAAAATATCAGATTGTGCTAGTTTTACCCTATTTCCTTCTGGAAATTTAACCAGAGGGTATAAAAGTTACCAGAGAAGGCTGTACAGAGTTGTCGGTTTTATTCTTCATGCACTGTATAGTGTGGCATAAAATGCCTATAAATAGTATGCAAGCATTGTATATAAGTGTCTACACAGTTATAAGAATACAAATATAATAAAGATGGATTTAAATATGCAGTAGAAATATAGCTAGAATCAAGCTAGTTGTCCCACAGATATTCATTCTGTCCCTTCACTTCCTCAATATATTCCTCCTTGTTGCCAGTCTCAGCTCCATCCATCTCTGCTCCATCCATCTTGTCCTCATCCCCCTCATCAACCACAGGCCCTTCCCGTCTCATCAATTCCTCAACTGTAATCTCTGAGCATAGCAATGCCCACATGGTTGCAAATCAACTCACCATATCTTGTTGAAGCTGGGCTTGACTTCATGCATAGGATTGTAGCCCTTCAGTGAGTTGTGAGCTTACTTGACAACATTGAGCAGTCTCATGTTCCATCCACCAGGCTGCCTTGTAATCAAAGTATGTGAGGACCCTTCAGATTTCCTCCCTCAGTAATGCTACCTCCTCACTCCACCATTTTGCACATGATCACAATTGTGACCATGGACAGCTGATGGAAAAATCATTCAGCAGGAGAACATAATGTTAGAGATTGATGTGCTCACCTTCATGCATCCCGGTTGACACATCCAGATCTCTCCCAGCACCCTTCCATATCCAGAAAAGTTGTCAATAGCCTTCATCCAGTCCTTGAACCTCTAGTGTATTCTCCTTGTTTTTTTCCCCCCCTCTCTTCTTTCTTTTCCACCCACTCAACTTGCTTTGCATCTTTCTCCAGATCTTCCATACACCTCAAGTCGAATTCATTCCATTTGATCTCAGTTTCATTCACCCTAGAGCAATTAATGCTCACTGCAGAGTATTATACTTGTCCTGGAACATCTTTATCTTGCTGTCATTCTCATTGATCTGCTCTTTTGAGCAAGTATTGGCAGCCTAATGCTGGGTGTGCCATTCTTTGTATGTGAGGAGTCCAAACTTCATATAAAGGTGGGTCCTAATTTGGTTGAGTGAGGTGTGACATTGTGCATCCTGCATTTGTTTCTCAATTTCATCCAGTCTCAAATGGGCAGCAAACACAGATCTCAATAGAAAGTTCAGATGGAAGCAGAAGAGGCTACAGTTTGATGCAGTGTGGCTTATTTGGCTTGTCCTCATTATCGGTATGCTCACCCCTCTTGTATTTAAATGGTGGATTGGGAGCAGCCATCAATTAATCAGTCACTGCAAGGATGGTGAGTGCTGGAAGCATGTAAACACTTTGCAGGCTTCTGGATCTTGCAAGCTTGTGGTGTAAGTGGGTGCAGAGGTCCAGGAGCTCTGTCTTCTGTGTTGGATTCCATATCTTTGTATTCTTGATGTGGTGGGCCGCTCTGCACCTAACAATGGATTAAATTAGTTTGCATGGCATCAATTTATACCACTCACTGATGCTCCTGCATGCCCAATCCTGCCGCGATGAATGCACTAGTGTTCACAGTTTTGTGCACCGTGGGAATGTCTTGTGCTGCAAGCTGAGCTTCATTCTGGGCCAGCATGAGCTTGACATTGGCTTTGGCAACACCTGTTTAAAACAGCTTCAAAAAATGGTATCAGGTAAAGCTACACATCAGGATGTACCTGATTTTGTAACAATGTATGGGTTTGGTTGAATGTGTCACTGTAAGCATGCACAGACTGTCCGCCACAATTACAGTTATGCCAAAAGGCAGAATCAACAGTTGTACTGTTGACTACCAGACAGTATTGATGGTGATTATGGAAACTCAGGTAAGCAAGCTTACAGTCACCCTCTGTTAAGAATATTGGTCCTGTTACCAAATTATATGCATATTTTTAAATTCCTCTTTTAGTATTCTCATTTACTATTTCAAACCAATGTTTTATTATTATTTTCTTCCAAAGATATATCTAGAAATGCTACGTTAAAGATAATTTCTAAATACTTACTAAATAAGCGCTAAGTTCATGCAGTGACACAGCCACTTAGTGATTCAAGTCTCAGATAGCATTTACACTTGATTTTTACATTTTAAATGTATAATTAATATCATCAGATATTAATTATACTAATACTCTACAATCTTGGACATTGACATACTTTATTAGGATTAGTTTAAGCTTGAGCGAGGCCACAAGAGTCACTGGAAAGTGCAGCTTCATGGAGTTTGAATTCACCTTCCTAATCTGAATCTGCTTTGTTCAAATCACCTTTGGGCAGGTTTTGACTTTCCGCCCACAAACCTTAATCCAAAAAAGGTGATTTCCCAAAGAGGGACTGCTGGGCTCCGGCAAGGTTTTCCCTTGCTCACATGCTCAAAAGGGTAATCACTAGAAGCATCCTTTTGCTCCCACACTAACATCCCGCCTCAGTGCATTTCCTTTCCTCCAGTCACATGCATGTTGGTTTGTTCACACAGCAATCATTCTCAGGCACTATTCAATCCTTTCCCTCTTACCACCATGCCCCTTCCCCTGCCCCTATTAGTGTTGCCATGGCTATAGCCAACATTTTTAGAAAAAATGGAATTAGCATGGGAAATAATTTAGCTAAAATAATGAAAATATTTGAGAATATAGATGAGGCAAAAGGCCGAGGGGTTATTTAAGGGACCTAGCAGATTGATGTCATAATGCCCAAGTTATTGATGATTAGCTGATAGACCCTAGCCAGTTACACTCTATCAGCTAATCATCAACAACTTGGGTATTATGACATTAATCGGCTAGATCCCTTAAATAACCCCTTGGCCTTTTTCCTCATCTACATTCTCAAATATTTTCATTATTTTAGCTAAATGTCTTCCCATGCTAATTCCATTTTTTCAAAAAATGTCAGCTATAACACTAGCCCCTATCCCCTCCCTGGTTCACACCCCTAGGCTCCCCCCACCCCCTTTACTCTTCCTCATGTCCCTATTATTCCCAAACCCTTCATTGAGCCCAAATATCATGTATTCCCCCCCTCCTCTCCTCCCCTTCATTATCTACCTTATTGAGGCATAAATACACTTTTTTTGTATGTAAGATACCCTTATATAATATCATTGATTTAAGCATGAATTGGATCCCTTTGAGTGGAATAGCAGAAAATAAGCAATATTTTGGCCCACTGAAGACTTGCACTTGGTGAAATCAAGTCTACTTCCACTTTGGGCTTGAAAGGTGAGATGCCAATGATATGCTCACAGTCAATATACCAATGAAAATAATAATCACCAATATAAACACTGCTGTGTTGTGGACTGAGGGTGTGAGTGGGTGAGTAGCCCTTCCTGTAATGTGTATAGATGATAAGATGAGTTTTTGTGAAGGTGTGGTACAAAAGCAAAGGATAATCACAAAATGCAAACACAAAATGCAAAAGGCGATCAAATGTGATCGGCTTTTGACTAAAACACAATACTGGAGTTAAGAAGCTTAAGACAATAAACACGTCGCAAATGAGTTCTAAACTGTTGAGAGTGAAGAGGAACTAACTTTCTACTTTTTCTGCTATGCACAGGGGATATATATATATAAAGTGAAAATTTAAAATGAAAAGGGAGAGCATATGAAATTTTATCAGGTAAATTTAATGTCTGGAGATGCACATGTAAAGTCCAACAAAAAGATTAACATTTTCAGATTTGATCTCTGATCATGTGACCTCTCAGTACTTCAGATCACCGATGCCAACAAGATGCCAAAGCAGTTTTGTTGATGCGTCCTCGCTGTTGTGATGTGCCAGTGGGCCAATGAGCTCGGTAATGAAAGACTCAATTGATAGAATTTGCAAGGGGGTGCCATGGCTCTTAGACTTGGCAACAGTGGGGTGACAGTGATGTGATAATGCACAGTAAAATTGGGAAAAGGCCAGGCCAAGTGTAATCTTTATTGGAAATGGTCAGATAACTTCGGAATGAGTTGGGAATGGTCAAGTGACATTTGTGACATGTGATGTCTTCATGTGATGGCCCATCTGCGTTAGAATGAGTGTGATAAAATGTGAAAATACACGGTTAGCCAGTTAGTGGGCTCATCACTGACACAGTGTGCCTTGTTTGACACTAGCATCAGTTCCTGAAATGATCAGGCTTCTAGTGGTCACCCTTTTGAGTTGTCAACTTCCGTGGAACAGCCAGAAGCTCCGGTTTTTATTTAGGAAATCACCTTTTTGGGCACAGGGGCATGGGCGGAAAGTCCTCAACTGTCAGCAAGGATGTGGTATGCTGCCCAAATGTTGTTGAGAATGTCAACCATCTATGGATGCACAAAGGAAGAGAAAGCCAACAGAGCAGCTAAATGGGAGAAACAAATCATGTGGGTCAAAGTGATGTCCACAATGGGCATTGGGAATAATGGTTATTCCAACTTGAATCTTCACAGCAATTTTAGGTTTCAATAGTGGGTAAATGGTTTTGCATAGGAAAAAAAAAATACAAACAATGGGATAGAATGTGAAAAGATGGGGCACTATTGATATTCAGCTTGAAGCACATCATGGACCACACATCAGGAAAAACATTGATAAGCACACTACCACTCTAAGCACGTATTTGGTCTTTTTCAATGATTTGTGATATCTGCATGATCTTTGGACACAATGTATGACCTGGAGACATTAGTAGGATGTGTTTCGAACCCCTAACAAGTTTCATGATGTCATTCCGATCATTTCCGACCTTGTATGACCCATTTCAACCTTTTTCAATATTTTTATGCTATTTTTGATGTTTCCTTGCTTATATCTGACTTATTGCTACATTGAAGGACTATCTATGTGCTCCCATACTATAGTATACCTATTTGACGTGTTTCCGACCTTGTACAACCTTTTCCAGTCATTATTTATCTTCACACTTATCAATGTTCTGATGTTTTGTTTTGTTTATTTTTGATTGTTGATAGGTTTCACTGATTGCGATGTTACTATATGTTCGGACTCCAATCCCTATGGACAATCAGTCATATCTGATCCCTCTAACACCATTTTGACCTCTCTGAGGTTCTTTTTACTTATATTTTACCTACCACTCCCATTTTACACAGAATAACATTGTACTTTGTTCCCCCGCCTTTGTAAGACTTTGTATCACTTCTATTTGACTCAGACTGCATTCCCCTGTGTTCCCATGCATTATCCCTCATACATTGACCTTGACACACTGTGTTCTACCTTGTTCTATCATGTTTTCTTTGTTTTAGCTCATGTTTTATCAGTTTCATTCCGATCTCACTCAATCTTTTGTTACTTACATCGGACTGCATATACAGACCCCCACAATCATTCACATACTCTTATCCAATCACCTTTGAGCCAGATATCACATATTACCCCTTATTACATCATACATCAGCCATAGGAACTAATATACCAGAACTTCGCACTTTTAGATCATTCAGCTTCCAGTTTTATATAGTGTTGGTGTGGTTGTTTCCTGACCATACAGCATCACTGGATGTATCAATGTTTTCGGTGGTAGCACCATGCCAAGCTTGGTTGCCATCAGGAGCTCAATATGGGTGACATTGCTTCCAGTGATTTGTCCTTGTAGCCTCAGGAGCCAGTTGAGGTGCATCATAGTGTGAAATAGCTAAGGGGTATTGATACATTGATTAATATATCTTGCTTGTGATTTCCATAGCCTCCCAGCCCTATCAAGCCAAAGTAGTTCAACATATCAAATCCCATCTGATCATTCAGGGGTTTGGTGGGTCCCCTTTGTGATGCCTAAATGGAGCTCAGGGCCAGGTGCAGGTGCAGGGTTTGTTGCAGACAGAGAAAATGGGGAGTGAGTTACCAGGAGCATGATTGTTATGCACTATATATCCCCATCAATATGTCAATCCAATTTATTTTGAATGTGACAGTGTGTGGCGGAATATTTCTAGCTATAACTATCTAACACTGACATGCTATATCAAGCTATGTGGACCTACACCTCTACAGAGCTACCTTGCTATATACTTGGTGACAAAGCTATGGTGACTATGATTAGCTATAAACATGACTCCACCAGCTATGATGAGCTATAACCCAGGCCAAAACTACTCGGCTCCCAGTACTACATTGGCTACATTGGTCTATGTCACCTAGTGACCTTTTCCTGATGCAATGGGCCACAATGGTCCATTGCAGCCAATCTGGTTGAAATGGTAATTCTGATTGTGTTTCAGGATGGAAAATATGTGGTGAAGCATGGACAAGAGTGGACAAGGATGGGAAAAGATGGAAAAGGATGATATAGAGTGTAATATCATGCCAGAGAGGCCCTGCAACTTAATTAGGAATGGGTACTGGCAATCCCTGCCAAAGTGCCACATCGGTTTCCATAATGGTCCCATGCCACGGCCCATTAAAACATGACCCATATTCGGCGACCCCATTTATGAGCTCTATGTTGCATTTCATACTTAGCTCAAAAGACAAAATGTGTTATATAAATGTGTCTCCAGAGGTCCTTGGAAGCAGTTTTCCATTTTACAAATTTTTCACAGACTTACACATCATTATATGTACATATCACTGTCTATAATATTTTAAAATGAGTGTTTTAAAAATCTAAAACCAAGACACTGTAGCCCCAATGATTCCAATGATTTCGTCTCTGCAGATGTAGTTCCCATGCTGAATAATGAATGAGAAAACGGGGTCACCAGGAGGGACTAAAATGGAATCACAGCCACTGCCCATCAGCTGTCCATGGCATTGGGGGATAAGTTTGCCATATACTGTAAAATCTGCCTGCAATCCAGCAATAAACCTATTGGCAGTACCTTAGGAGGTATATGTACCCATTTATAGTTTAAATATATAACAAAAACTTCTCAGAAATTTGTCCTAGTGGCTATGAATACATATCTACCATTTTAACCTGTTAAGTAAGAGTTATACACTCTTTGTTGGCTAACCATCAGAGCCATATCTAGAGAGGCTAGTATCACACCAAAAGAAACCAGAATTTGGTTCAGGTCAGTAGCAATCATTTATATACACTGTTCTGATGTTTTAAAATACATTCTTGGCTTATTTTAATATGTCAGACCTCCTTTTCTGTAGATTGTTTTACTATTTGTGTGGTGGTATTTAGAGGAACCTGTAACAGGATGGGATATATGAGATTAAAGTACAGAAAAAATGCTATATAAGGTGTACATAGCATGCTAAATTATAATAACATTGAAAGAATTATAGAAAACCATTGAGGATTGATTGAAAACAGCTTTGGGTCACTTTTTTGAGCAGAAGTGGCCAGAATTACCACATTAGGCAAGTTACAAGTCCTTAGTGTAAACTAAGGAGTCATCTTTAATCTGAGCTGTCTGCCAAAACTCGCAGATCCCAATCAATCATTTGAGCGAAAATATTTCTAATTATGGGTGATTTGCTGTGTAGACTCACCTACTTTTGGTATACTGATGCCATCTTGGAACGGAACATGGATAGGCGCTTACGAGTTCATAATGACGAGATTAGTGGGAATGGCACCTTTGGGCGCTTCGGTAGTGGGTGACGAAATAGTGGGATTGGATGCTAACTCACACACCGGAAATAAATATTATGATCATTTATAGACAATTTTGTAAGAAATAATTATAGATTTTGTAGAAAGGGTGCTACAAATGATAATCTAGAAATGGTTGCTGTAGGTCCGATTATGGATAATATATAGAGAATGCTGTGATGAAAATATCCAGATTATATGTAATTTCCATTTATAGATAATATATTGGCTATGTCTGTTGTGTCTGTTTATAGGTGCGTAGAAAATCTATAGAAACAGGTTTATAGTGCTCACAAGAGTTGGAGGCTGTGGGCAGCCTATAGAGAGCTGTTATGGATTTTATGATGATCTATAAACAGTCACAATAGCAAACCTATTGTCCATACTATAATCAGAATTTATGCATAATCTAGACAATTTCATCATACAATTCCTTATAAATTATCTATAATTGGACCTACAGTGTCCGTTTCTAGATTATTTATTGTGATCTTTTGTAGCAACCCTTGTAGCAACCCTTCTACAAAATCTAAATTATTTCATACAAAATTGTCCATAAACAGACATTATATTTTGGTATTCCTGGTGTGTCAGTGGGATCAGGTCAGTGGCAAGCCCTTCGGGCAAATAATTACAAATATTTATAAATGCCAGACTTTACTTGGGTGGCAAAGTGCTGAATCTCACAGATGCAAGGTCTTTAAGTGCACATCAGGTGCAGATAGGCAGAGTCTTCACACTTCTTGTAGTAAGTACTCACATTCTCAATAGATTTATCTGATGTAAATAGTACGAAAACCGAATTTATTTCCAGGTTTTGCACCCACATTTGAGTAACTACAATCTTAATTGTTTTAACATCACAAAATAAAATATTCTGATTCAAAGGATGAACTGTACAATTTCAATCAATTCATCCATCACATGTCACAGAGCCACCTGATGAAATAAATTTTGGTTGTGGTTGCACATCACAGAGCTACTTGACAAATGGATAATTTGTCACATATATCCTGAATAGAGTAATTTTAGCCAAAATTTGCTCCATCTGACAAAATTTGGACCTTGTCACAGCCCTCCTGACAAGGTAATGAAATGATAATTTTGTCAGGCATGTAACAGTCACATAGGGATAATGAATTGATCAACATTGTACAGTATTCACAACATGTATATTTGAAAATCTGTTGCAGGATTTCTCTAAATATAGCAATCCCTGACTCCACTTTAGTGGAAGAGGGTTTTGTCAGACCCAAATGTCCCAGGCACCATACATTTAATTTGACTTACTGTGAGAATGTAATGTACAGTTGGAAAAGTTTCCTTTTTTGTGTGCTTTGTCACCATGGAACAGGCCAGGCCCTGCACATTCAATTTGCTTGAGTGTGAGAATGTACTATACAGTTGATAAAATTTCTGGTTTTCCTCTGTAACACACCAGACATAGCAACTGTTGTCCCTTGGACAGAATTTGAATACTGCCCCAATAAATAATTTGATTATTGTTACACTTTCGGCAATGGGAGATATCCAAAAATGGAATTAGATTCCAGAATTACTTATTTAACTGTGACAAAAGATAAAAATGTATTTAGATTTTCCTCAGAGGAAATAATCAAATTCTGGAATTGACTTATTTCCACAGTACAAAATTATTGACGAAATCTGATTTTGGTAATTATGCTACCAAACATAATCTAATAACAGACAAAGACAATAATCAGATTATGTTTGGTAGCCAGAATAATTACCAAAATCAGATTTCATCAATAAATTTGTACCATGAAGATAAGCCAATTCCAGAATTTGATTATTTCCTCTGAGGAAAATATAAATACATTTTTATCTTTTGTCTCAGTTAAATAAGTAATTCCATAATCTAATTCTGTCTTTGGATATCTCCCATTGCCAAAAGCGTAACAATAATCAAATTATTTATTGAGGCAGTATTCAAATTTTGTTCAAGGGACAAAAGTTGCTATGTCTGGGGTGTAAGTGGCCTTGTGTGCTCTCCCGTGTCTTATCAGGCAGAAAATTGCCCACCACATGAGTCTCATATTTATTTGCCCTCAATACCATCATTCCAATTTTTGTGACTGTGACATGGTTTGTCAGTGGTTGCTATCTGGTCTCAACCTACACCATGCAAACTGCATATCTTGTCTGTGTTCAAGATTCCAGGAGAGGCTATTTACTATCCATATGTGTAGTCATTAGAAACTTTACTTTGCTAAAGTTAACTAAAGAAAACATAGTGATGGAGAATGAGTAAGCTATGAAATTGTGTCTGATGTTCCAAATTGATTTGTGTTTGTCACTGTATTATTACAGCTGTTCCAACAAATAATGACACAGACACGTTTTTTTTCCGTGTCATCCAAAATAGGAAAGTTCGCTGATTTCGTTGTAATCTGTCACATTTCCAGTCTGTTTCTCAGTATTTCTGTGGAAAGAAGACTGGAATATGTTGCCAATATATTGACAGATAGTTGTACTGCCAGTGGCATACAAAAAATTCAGGATTTGGAGTGAAACAGTAGCTACCAAATCAAAGCAGAAGGCCTCACAATCAACTGGCTTTCAACAATTTATGTAATGAGATCCACACACTGTAATCTCACACTTTCTTCACCAAATGGTGTTGAAATGATTTACTTGGGTTCATGGCTCCTGACAGCCCTCGGCAGGCAGTAATCATCTCAAAACTGACCAGAAATGGGATGGAAATCAGCGCTATTTCCTATTTTGGATGACGCGGAGAAAAAAATGTGTCTGTGTGATTATTTGTTGGAAGCGTTGTAATCTGATTGCTTACTTTACATTTTTACCACTTACATACTGTATTCTTCGTTTGTTAGATAAAACAAACAAACAAACAAACAAAAAAAAAAAAGGTGGGTTGCAAAAGTGGTTTGCAAAACACAGGGGACTGGTGGTGAGGCGCCGTTACAATCAATATGGTGGTGGCTTTGCAACCAAAATTTTACTCAAAGCAAGTGATAGATGAGTTTGTAGATGAGGCCAATTTAATTAGACAACAGAACAAATGTTAGATATGCCATTATTATTTTGCTTGTAACAATAGTAACAAATACATTGATGCAATTTATTACCTGAGACTTAAAGGACGAGTTTTTGCCGTGCAAAGCATTGGCCCTCTTCCTGCAAGTAGGTGTAATGAAACTGACGCGGCATTAGGAAGGCTTTGTCCAATAGTGCCCATCAAAGATATGTTGGGATCCCCTAGGATTTCCGGATCTCCATGGATACTAAGAAACGGCGAGTTTTAGCTAACATAAAATAGACAAGAAAACAAGAGAAATATATGTTTACAAGCGAAAAAATAGGCAGTAACAATAGCACTCGGGTGAAGTAAAACGGCAATAACATGAATATATCAAGACAAAGCGAGCTGAAAGCACACAATAGTAGGGAAATAGCGAACGAATAATAGCACCACCTCGCATCTTACTAGCAACTTAAGCATGAACATTTGACGAGGTCTTGTGAGCGTTCTCTCTGCTAGCCACGCTCGTGTTGCTCAGGTTGACCAAGCCTATCCCAGGGACATACATCAGGAAAATTCCTGGCTGACTTAGCATGACTTACCATACTTGGAATTTCTGCCTAAGTGAGGCTAAGTAAACTTTAAGTAAATTTAGTCTTAAAAAAAGTGTTTTTCGGAAGGTGACCTACTGAATGTAAACTTAAATGTACTTTATCACACTTAGCTTTCAGTTAAG
>KN833031.1:213770-238219 GCA_000827315.1 Piloderma croceum F 1598 | reverse complement strand
GAGAATTTGGAATATCAATTGCACTTTTGTTTGTTGATTTCCCCACGAACAGCAGGCAAAGCTTGACCATTCTTCCTGGACCAGTTAGCCTGTGATTGACTGTTATAGAACAGTAAATCGAATTCACATCGGGAGGAAATTTATAATGGAGACACCATAGTGTTTGACACCATGCGATTTGGGTCTCCTGTGATTTCGAGATTGTCTAGATAGATGTACATGGATGGTACCAGTACTCATGCTCCTGAGGTATTCTCAGTTTTAAATATCACACTGGAGGGAGCACCGAGCGTTTTGAAGGGTGTAAATGTGCTGGATGATTATTGACAAGCATTGTCCTTACACTATAACACAATGTGCCCCCCCCCCACCACCACCACTCCCCTCCGAATTATGTTTACAGCACTGCAGTAAGCGGGTTTTTGTTTGTTCTGCCATTCCTATTTTAGGGGCCTCTTAGATAGAGCAGTGCTCGCCATTATTTCTGTCGACAACTCTTTAACCCATTGTCTGAAAATATGTAAACTACTACAATCAACTATGCGTCATAACTTTTGGATGCTGGCCGTTAACCCACCCAGAATGATTCAAGGTGCGAATGGCGCGTGAATTATTAAAAGGCATGAAATCGATGACATACACACACACACACACACACACACACATATGCAAAATCATCTAGTTTGCAGGGCCATTAGAGAGCGGGAGCGATAAAAGACGATAATGAATGACACACGAAGAGGACCTAGAGCTGATAAAGGGAAGCGAGGGGCTGAGATCAAAAAAGAGCTCGACGGATTCGTGTATAAGTAGCTGTGTCATCAAGCTAATTGCGGTGTTGACCGTGGCGTACACGATCACGCACAGACTGCTAGAGGCGCCGACAATGCACCTCCCCTGTGGGGAATGAAGCGTATGTAGGGAAGCGCGAGGTTGTCCCATGGCGTGATACGGCGAGCGGGTGCGACGATAGAAGCTATATCCAATGAGGCCTCAGTGACGCGGGTAACAGGGTGGGTGGAGCGATTATATCGTTGGCAATGCTGTCTGCGTTCGACGCAATAGGATATAGACGCCGATGACTGTTCTGAATTGCTGCGTGGGCAAGGAGAGATACGAGCTCCCATGATGATACAAGCTTCCCTGGGGATTTTATGGCTTGGTGAGAAAATTGTGTCCAAATCAATTCGCCGCTTGTGTCGAGGTTGACGAGTTGCGCCCCAAGACAAGCACAATGCCAACTGAATGAGCTCTTCGCGTCTACGCCAAGAGATGATGATCACATCTACTCGAGTAGGTCCATCTTGGTATCCTAGCGAAAGAAATGCCCACGATCCGCAAGAGACGATCAGCCACACGGGAAGTGCGCTTCATGATCAAGAAGGTACTCCATATAGACGTGAAGAAATTTGATATCTAAAGTTCGGTGCTACATCACGCACCGATGCCGAATGCGTTCCAGAAGGTAAATATCTGCCATGACCCATGCAGCTGTTGCGGGGACAAAGACACCGCAGCTGGTGCATTCGCACAGACAATAAAAATGATGCCCTGACGAATGCAACGGCGAGGGAGAATGGAGGAATTATGATGAGTCGCACCGGCATTGGTCCCCAGTCAACCGTCCTGCAACATAATGTTTTGTGACCTAGATGGCTGCCGGTATTGCTTTACGAGTCGTCGTAACAAAACTAGAGAGTTCGCCACGCAGATTCAAGCACGAGCCAGCGAAGATGAGAGTATTTAGGCCGCTAATGCTGTAGAGAACAGTCAAGACCGCATTAGTGCGATCTCACTGTCTTGGTATAACGTGCCCTTTGTGCCCGCATCTCGCAGCTGTGTCTTACATAGTATCATTATAAATAATATATAATGAAACCCAACCGAGTTCCATAGGCGGATACCTAGCGGGTAATGGCACGTGGCAAGTCATAAAGCAGGCTATAACCGTGACAGAAACTTGGCCACATAACTGTTACATATTCATCGGCTGCATCCATGAGGCAGGGTTGTAAAACGGCGACGAGGTGCGTTTGGCCGTAGCGACCCTTGCGCTCGCGACGATTGGCAAAGACTCATATGTTCAAAACCAGTTGCATGATTTTGTAGCAGTGCCGGTGCGAAAAACGCAAGACGCCCTTAAATCGTTCCCAGGGCTAGTAGTCACCATGCGCGATAGATCGAGTGAAAGTCACAGAGTGCAGCATAGACAGAGTGAAAGCGCCACTAGAAGGTAAGCAAATGACGCCGCTGGAAACTTGGACCATGCGTCGCTTCCTAAAATGGACTAAACAGCTTACATAACACTTGGGCAATTATACCATTTTGCGGACTGCCTCGAGGACAAGCCGTCAGGGAAGCTGTTCATAGCTATGCATTTACCTACTAAAACAGCTTAGATTCAACTGGATATGCATAGGTCCGAAGATCGTCGAAAGACTCGTGTCATTGTCCACAGGGGACTATAAATCTCGACTCTCGAGTATCCCCATGCTGTCCCGCAGCCTAACCTTTCCATAACTTTCAGCTATGTTTGCCCAGATACAGTTGTCTCTTGGCGCCATTTACCTCGGAAATTTGGCCGCTGCAATGTAAGTATATGGTGATGTTGTTGGCTTAAAATGACCCGTGTCAGTGACAATGTTACTACAAGCTTCTATGGCGTAACCTGTGTCCAGACATTCACATATTACCAACTGTTCGAAAGAGATCGGCTAACGCTCAAACTTGCTGTGAGCAATCGTCCCTCCTATCTCTGAAATTGTCTAAATGTCATGTAACGACACAGGTGTTTTTCCTCTGGTAAATTTGTCGCTATTTCATCCGCTCCTTTGCTCAGTCTCGGCTACGTAGGATACTCGACACACTTCAAATGGCGATGGTATCATATACGGTTTATATTTACGCGGTTTCAGACTGGAACAATCCTGTGGATCTCGGTGTCCCACTTTGGTATGCAAGCTTCACATGTCGGCATCCGATTTCTTAATTGGCTTAATTGTGGACGTAGGACCTTCTGGGTAAATATGTGCTTGATATCTCTATTGGTCGACGTTGACGTGGCCCCTCAACAGGCACAGGTTCTCATTACTGTGAGCTGCTTCCTGCCGCGATAACGCACTATTTGTTGAATCTCGTGATGTTCAATCAGACGATCAGCGACTTCGTTATTAGATGGTAAGTCTCAAGATACCTATTTGCTGTCTTGGCGCGCTGATAATCGTAGCATTTATGGAACGCGGATCTGGATACGTGAGTCAACTGGCTGATTGTGAAATTTATCGCTAAATACACCAATATGTTTCAGTTGGCAACAAAAATGTATATCTGACGACAGCCATCGTGAGTGTCATCTGATGAAATAGATAGTTTTGGCCCGGTAACAATATTTAGGTCTTGAGTACTCTATTTGTCGTAGGTAAGTGCCAGGCGCCAGTGACGCTGTTATCACACTGTCTGATCAACATACCAAACAATGGCAGCAATCACATTCAGTGAGTCCGCCGAACTGTCTCCATCTGGTCGTATCAGTAAACGCCAATATATCTCCAGCTCTGGTCATCAAATCGAAAGTCTCCATTGGTTTTCATCGGTTCCATTACTGATAGCGTTACGAATCAGGCTACTTATCACCTCAGACGCTTATCTCAACCCAAGCCCAGTACGTGATTTGCCCAAATATAACATTTTAACCATTAACTACCGTACAGCGTCTTCTTTACCTATCCCTCGGATCATCAGCCGTCGCAGATATCATCATTGCATCTACACTTTGTGTCTTATTGTTTCGAAACCGTACGCACATTAGAAAGTAAGTCCTACGTCGAGCTGGAATTTCATATCGGCACTCACTTGCAACTATTGTCTTAGGACAAATTCATTGTTGAACACATTGATATTGTATACCATTTGTACCGGTATGCTCACAGGGTACTTTACGTTGTTCATTCGTCCCATGTGAACCGGAACTGACACTAATTTCAGACTCTATACAATCGTTCTCATTGTCGTCGTGGGTTTTCATTTCTTATACATCAGCGCCTGAAGTTGATATACGTGTCACACGTGCTCAGTACGCAAGCTTGCCAAAACATGCTATTTTCTCGGCTCTGTTTGCTTCGTTCAGCAAAAGTAGGTGGACTTCCTATCCTCGATATCTAGGCTTACGAGGATATCTGTGACGCAGTGTACTTTAATGCTCTTTTGGCTAGTTTGAATGCAAGACACAAACTTCGCGAGATAGCCTGCAATGGCGACACCATAGTCTTCGATACATTGCGATTTGGGTCTCCTGGGATTCCGAGTCCGTCTGGAAAGGTGTATAAGGATGAGACCGACACTCGAACTTCCGAGGTATTTGATGTTTTTTTTTAAATCACCCATTAAGACTTACCGATCTCATACAGCATTTCGCCATCGATATCGGCGGTCAGTGATACCAAATTGGAGGGAGCACGGCCGAGCGTTTCGATGACTGGATTGCGCCAGATGATTATGGCAATCATTCTCTTTACATCACAACGCAATGTTACCACCTACTTCTCTCCAAATCATGTCTATGGCACTGCAGTGGTTTTTGTCTAGCTGTTCTATCACTCCTGCTTTTTGGGGGCCTCTTGGGTGCACCGTGGAGCATAGCTCACTATCATTTCTGCCGTGGTACAATACTTGGCCCGTCGTCTGAAAATGTTTTAGTTAGTCTATCAATGTCGTATTTGGACTATCATTAATTTTGGAAGCTGACCGTTTTCCTCATCATCACGCAAAGCGGTAGCTAACCCAGAATCATCAATGCATGATGCAAGGTGCGAACGATATGACACAAAGCCGGTGACGCAAAAAACTAGAATTCTCCTAACTACCTGTTCGAGGAGCTGGAGCTTGAGGAATGTCTTGCAAACGCCTCTATTTTGTCTACTCTATTTCTGACAACTGTGCAATTATGATTCTGGCCAAATTCTGGCACGTGTTCCACAGCATATCATATTGCTGTGCCGAACGTTCAACTATGACTACCGTCACCAACTCTGGCGCTCTGACTGATCTTTCGTAAAATACCATGCTACGCCAGCATTTGGTCCTGTTCTTTGAATTCCTGTGGAATGTGCTTCCACATAGAAAGTAAATGTTAGTGGGTCCCGTTGATAATGCGACTTGTGATTTCTGTCTCATGCTCACTAGACCTGTCCCTTCACAATATCCATGGGACGATTGGAACTTGGACTCGAAATTCTTTGCCGCCCTTTCTCGATGGACCATTGACCACCCAGAGAGCACTCTCGAACGTGTACTTGCAAAGATCACCGCTGGGATCGATAATGGCAACGCACTAATTGAATTAATCTCCGACAGCCCTTTCCCTGCTCGTGGTCTCGTCACAGCATTGGTTTATCTTTTGAAATTTGGCTCAGTATGTGGATCTGATCGGTTTCCATCAAGGATCTGCTCAATTCCTGGTTTCTATAGACAATATCGAATGCTACTCGAGATGTCCATGTATTCGCAATCGAAGTCGTATATTGGGTGGGCGAAGTCAAATCGATCTTTGAACATAGCAAGGGCGGTCGCTTTACAACGAAAACACGTAGAAATCTTTCAGAGATGCGGTGTATAGGAGCTGAATTTTAACCGGCTAACACCGTGCACTGAAGCTTTTTGGTCTACCTAGCGCCCCAATTGAAGAAATATGTAAATGGGCAACGGCCAGGCTGGTATGTCTTCTTTTTTCTTTCAAAAAATGCGTCATCCACATTAAAGAATCTAATGGAGTTTAGGAGGACGGCGGATGGTCGCGTATAGGTCACGCAATAACAATTGCGAGAGAGATTGATGAATTCAAGTTGCGGATATTGAAAGCTAGAATCATTTTTATGGTATGCCAGACAAAATGATTATCAGATTGAAGCTTATTCGGGTTCTATCCAGGACTTCTCGGTGATCAATATTTCACAAGGTCAAGATGCGATTTTTGACAGTGTTCAGGAACTTATTGCGACAATCCAACAAAACACCAATGGCGCAGCTGGTGCATGAATAGCACATCATTCCTACTTGTATCCTTTCAGACGTGTGTTCTTGATGAGCTGGAAGCACAAAAACAGGCCGAGGCTAGACGCCAATTTCTTTCGCAGATTCTTTCTACGCGTGCTGTGGCAAACACGATCAAGGGAAGCGTCCCTGCGACTCTGACACTCGGATCGATGTTCTGAAAGACATCAGCCGATTGGTACATGCCATCACCTGCGATGCGCAAAGCTTCCTTTGGCTGACGGGTGATCCTGGTTCCGAAAAATCTGCGATCACTGCATCTATTGCCCGACAATGTAAAGATAACGGTGTCCTCTGGGCACAATTCTTTATCAATCGCAGTATCGGTAACACGACGAACCCAGCATCCTATTTCCCTTCCATCGCCCGCCAGATGGCAGATTATTCCCCCGACGTCGCCCTCGCTCTCCACGATGCTCTGAAAGAGCGACCTTCCTTGATGGACGATATATCCCAGCTTCAGGCCGGAAAGCTCTTCGTCGAGGCCATCAGAGTCGCGTCGTCTGCGAATCCATCAAAATCCGTGGTTGTTATAATTGATGGTTTAGATGAAACCGACATCATTCGCCTCCGTTGTACTGCAGAAATATTTTCTCAAGCCTAGTGAATCTTCCCAGAAATGCCAAGGTCTTCATCTCCAGCCGAACGGAGGACTACATTCGAAAGGCCCTTTCCGCCACTTTAACGTCCATCATGTTAAGCATATCCACCTGGATACTTCCACAGAGTCTTCCATTCAGGATGTATCTACATTCTTAGCGAGGAATATTGCAGATATAGTTGACCGGAATGACCTGGATGTGTTGGAATGGCCAGGTGAAGAGTGTATGAGGTTATTATGTAACCAGGCTCAATGACGTATCCGACGAACTCAATAGCAAAGACATGGGAGATATCAACGTGCTGTATAATACGATCCTCCGGCTAACACACAAAGGCCTTGCGGATCCCTGGGCGTTCGAGAGGTTTCGTCTAATTGTCGGCTGCGTTGTTGTCCTACAAGAGCCTCTATGTCTTGCGGATATTGTCGCATTACTTGATCTGCGGAAGACCGTGTCTAGCGAAGCTGTTGATATCGAACACCATATTCGCCGAATGCGTGGCGCATAGATCTATATTGATCAAGGTGTATTATATAACAAAGAGGCTAGACAATCCGAGAGGAAACGAGAGCAATTTTTTTGTGGGCTTGCACTGCAGGTCTGATCAGAGAGATGAGAGAAGGAAATTAATGACAACCTCTACTACAACGGTTCTCCGTGGAAGACATCAATTTTGGTCACTGGGCGTATATTGATGGGAAACTCATAAGACGGGATACAACAGGATTGACAACCATCATGGACGCGAAGGAAGTCCAGCAGAATTTGCGTGGTCGTTTTCGCACATAGCCAGAACAAGCCCGAATTCGGACATTGGGTGTTCATCGATAATAAATGTATTTGGAGGGATAAAAGCGGCTGATGACTATTAGTATTATTGACATTGGCGGGTTTCAGCGCAAATCCTTTACTGAAAGTTTTACTTTTACTACTTTGGTCATCCCTCGCCAAAGGCGGCTTACCGATCATTGGTTTTAGCACTGCCATGGCACCGCCACTGCTGCCAATCCATGGTTCGCATTTGGTTAGATCTCTTCCTTTTCCATCTCGGGTGTTCGCGAATTCGTTTCCATTGTCTGTCTTCGACAATTCAATCCTTCAATCTTGATGTGAATAGGGGCAAAGTAGAGAATTTGACGCCTTCGGAGAAAGCCGACGAACAGATCAAATCGTTGATGGTCTTGATGGACTTGGAGATGGATGAGATTGATAATACGGATATTTGCGTCATGAAATAATTTGGGAGTCAATGATGCGTGTCGTCAGTAAGACCCACAGGGTTACAAACAGGCCCTGATATCGGCTGGATTTCATTTTAGCTGTGGCTTATCGAGATCGATGCCACACGTATTCCTCGATGCTGCCTACCCTTAAAGTGTGCACACTTCTACACAACTCGACGCACCACAACTGATAAAAACAAAATAACTATTATTATGGGTCTGCGTAGTAAGCTAGGTAGGCCTAAGTAATCGTGATAGAACCGTGAAGCAAAGAGGAATGATCAAATGCTACAGGAAGAGTCGAGACCTGATTCTGAGCTATGAGAGAAGATAACAGGAAAGATAACTAACGAACTGAAACACAACAGGAAGCGCATCGATACTAGAGAAAGAGAAATGGGAGATGGATAAGAGCGATAAGTCAAAAAGGGCATACGGCTCTGAACGGGATGAATAGGGCAGAGCCGCTCCTTGCAGTAGCGAAGAGAAGCTAATAATATATGCATGGAAAGGGGGTGGGTATCAAACCTAGATGATGGTACGATTGGGGGGTGGCACTAGTGCCTTTTGGTTGGTTGTTATGGATGGTATGGGAAGGGGAACGTGCGGATAAAATATGGTATCCTATTGAGAGTCCGGTTATAGGGCGTAAGAGTCAGATAGAATGCGTGAGGGGTCGCGGCGGCATGCTGTGCTCTACAGCAACAGCGGAAGTCATGTGTGCCAAGTAGCAAAAAAAATATTCGTGTGTGGGTGTCGAGTCATTAAGTATGCGAGGGATACGCAAATCGCCTCTGTGGTGGACTAGATGCATCGGGGTGGATGCTAGGGATCCAACGTTCATGCATGCTTTCTTTGTCGTCTGACGTAGAGCGCATCATTCTTTGCGGTGACGTTGGGTTGGACAGCCTGCGCGTCTTCCCGTGACCTGCTGGGCCGACTGAAGCAGGACGCAGTGGCGAATGCAAGCTGGGTGTCTGGGAACGCATAGACGGCGGTGGGCCTGGAGTCTGCGACCTGGCAGCTGAGGCGGACGTTGCGCGCATGTGGTGTGCGGTGAACCTCGAGAGAGGCGAATGGTTCGTTGAGCTGAAGGCCGGCGGAGACGTCGGTGACATGGCTCGCGGGGAGGTTGATGGCGGCCTCGGTACTGGTGTAGAGGCTAGCGAGCGGGGTGGTGAGGTGTCGTCGACGGTTGGCCGAGCGCCTAAGCCCAGGGTGCCGGCAGCCACTTTCATCTTCAGTCGGTTCATCTCTGAACGCAAGGTCTGGTTCTCCTGCGTCTTCTGCGCGTACGCTGATCGTTGTCTAGAGGGGGGTAAAACATGTTAAAAATGTAGAGGACGTAATCAATGATTTATGACTCACCTGCGCAGTTCAGCCTCGAGTTTGCTATTGGTGACGTCCAAGTCGTCGATCTTGCCTTTGAGGGTCGCTTCGTTGGCCTTAGCCAACTTGCTAGCCTCCGAGTGCGCTAGATGGTTCATGAGAATAGCACGAAGCAGCGCGGCGCTGAGAGACAGCGAAGTCTGCCACGGCGGCGTGAGATGTGCTGAATGGGAAGAAGAGGGTAAGTTGTGTACCTGATCCTCCATATCAGACGTCAACCACTCCTGGAGCTCCTTGTGCAGCGTCGAAACTTCCTCGACAGAGCATTTCTTCGCGGCGACCTTGGCGACTTTGTCCTCAAGGCGCCGCGCTTCTGCTCGAGTCCTCGAGCTGCCATGCTCCATAATTGGAAAACGCTCCTTCGACACCATGTCGTCGACCAACTCGGTCTCGATATTATATGCCCGCCGTCGTGGCGTATTCCATGTACTCGTTGAAAAGTCGATCCGGATCAAGCGAACACCGTCGCTCGTAAACGGTTCACGACAAAAGGGACAAACAGGCGTTAGCCGTGAAGAAGTCTTGTTTACGATGTTATTGCAGCAATTCAAGCATACTAGATGACCTAGAAAACGTATATTGTCAGTTCTGAAGATCCGCTTGCCGCTTAAAATTTTTTCAAAAGAGACTTACCGCACGGAATGCAGTGAGGTAGACGGTTAGGGCCGTACTCCTCTGCGCAGACATCGCAGACGGAGCCGGGATTAAGAGTGAGCATATTGTGCTCGTATTAATGCCTTGCCAGGGCGCTAGGTAGGGGGGTGAAAATGTTTCACAGGCGAGATGCGATGTGGATAAATAGGATTCATGAGTCGAAAGGTCGGAGTTTGAAAACGCGTTTTTACAATGGTTTTTCAAACTCCGACGCTTACCCAGCCGCTGACACACACTGACTCGAAAATGCTGGAAAGAACCGGAACACTCTCTCCACTTCTCCAGTATGTATTCTGCCTCTGTCCGCAAGCCATCTGTATGCCAGGAGACGCGCTCTGGGCTAGATATGCAGAGGACAGGTAAAACGGGGCTGTGGTTAGGGTTGTTACAGATAGAAGCCCTATGCCCTGATCGGACTCAATGTCTTTTGTCTCCGAGCCGCATGCGGTGCAGTGCTGATACAAGATCTTCTTCCCACCCCTTCCGACCAGCATCTGTGCGGTGCATGCTTGTAAAACGTAAACCCACTTGCTTCGCCGCGCACAGGGAAGCTAGCTAGGACCGACTTAGAATCCAACGGGGCTATTTCCGCCATCGTCTGACTCATATTATTATACAATCACTGCGGCTGGACACCCCGGTGGAGATGTGAGGCCTGTCCACGCACAGTCGTGCACAGTCATGACCTCACTGCATTTATCATGGCCATCCGGCGCCTCGGCGGCTACGTCTATGCCACTAAAGGCAGTCGATACATACGAACCCTTGACAACCGCACCACCCACCAGTCCATATACGCCCACATTCTCTGCTCATCGATTTCATAATATTCTAAGCTCCATAAAGACTAACCAGGCTCGGCCGGAACAAGCACTAAACCGGCGATATTCAACAAAAACAGTACTTTAGCCCAGGATCCCTTATCAAGACGAGACTTTGTTCAACAGCCTAAACAAGGTATGTTTCCTGGCAGACGCCTTTCTGTGTTCTGATTTTTGCACCTGCAGACATTAAGCTCGAAAACCAACGGCATCGATTAATCGATCATCGTGATAATTAACTGTAAAGCCAATGTATTTCCGAATTGGCGCGTGTTTCGTCGAATCCATACTACCGGGTCGGTCGTGCTTCAAATTCGGACGTGTAGCTCCATTCGCTTCGATATGCAGGAAGCAGGTGATTCTTCGTCGATCCAATACATAAGTACGGGTACAAGTTGTATATTATACAATGCGAGCAGACTTCCTCCCGATGATCGACAAGGATCGACTGCTGATCACAATTTGGTTTCATTGAACGTCACAAAGCATACTGCGTCTATCTCCTCCTGTATAACTATACATGTTCTCTACGTCCATCCAACCCCAGCGCGCAGTCACAACGCCTGGCTTTGGGCGCTCTTTCGCTTTCAATCCTCGAGGCTCTCAGGCTTGTTCGCCATGTAAAGCGGCTTGCATGGTCGTATCCAATAAACCCATCCTTGTCCACCCCCCATTCCCCCTTCTCCCGCTGTCAAAATGCCCTCTAGCTGTCTGATATCTTTGCAGGGGTGCGGTGCGCGTGTATGTGTTTACACGGGTTCAAAAATCAACCATCTGAAAACCCGCTCAATGGTTTCCAATTGACGGCAGAACGGAAGGGTCGGTACGAAAATTACGACTATTCCAAGCCTAATTACCTTCTTTCCATTACATGTGTTACGACTCTTACGACAACCCGGAACCATTCCTGGCACAAATACCCTCGCGCCTAAGCCACGAGGAAAACACGAGGTCCGGACATTCGGTTGGTTATGATTATTGAGGAAGGTGTTCTCAGATCTCGATCGTGCCATCGACGATGACATGATCAACACGATCGCCCAAAGATTGGCGAAAGAATTGTCCTCGATCAAAACTTGAACAATCGGTCCGTCGTCATCGCTGATTGGTTCCTTTTTCAACGGTCCATGGCTGACCCTGATATATGTTGGAAATTTCAGTGAATTAGAACAATCAAGGGTACACGTCGCTTAAAAGGATTGATGGCGAGGCGGAAAATGCAAACGGCGTTTTGGGCGTCCTTGGGAACCAAAATATGCCACCACCATAGATAACAGGTGTGCCTCATGCCCGGGTATATAATAAGAAGTCGTATCCGCCTCAACAGTGAACACAACCGACATAGCGATTGGTCGCAAGGAAAAGGCGTCATGTCTACCTTCTTGTTTGCCCAGGCCGAGATCACCGGCTAATGCTGAGGTCGACCGAGAATAGTCCCAAACGAATAAGCAGACGGGATACCAACGCAAAGGAATGCTTGTCAGAGGGGGGACAGCCCAGACATGTGGGTCGGGAAAAGATATGCTCACTTATCCATACCTAGGGATCCACCACGGTTTTGCCGAACGTAAACTGCGAAGCTTATCATGGCTTTTCTATTAAATCTATTGACGAGGACGATAAGGATGTGTGTTGGAGGACGCGTGTGTGTGATGCGGTTTACAATTCTGGTATAAGCGAATGAATGATGTGGTCGCGAAGTATGCGTCCTTGCTTCTAGAATGCGAAGGCCTTGCAAGTACGATAGCACCCAAACGCCTCTAGATTCGTGACTCGATCAGAGCTTAAAATTCGTCAGCAAACTGTGCGATACGACAATGAATTACTCTACTAGTACGCACAAAATCCAGTTGGCTTAGAGTCCACCAAATGACTTGCAGCAAATTTCAAGCGCATGACGGACCTGTCTTCACAAGCATGGGAATATCTCCCAAATGCAAAGCCCCTGATTGCGACTGCCTGGTAGATAGCAAGGATCGTTTCACACCGCAGAACAAACTGACGGCGACCACCAATTTGTAACCATCTCGTCGGGAAATAGATGTACGTCATGGCTCCAAGCCCGAGGTTATCGCTACTTCTCGAGCCAGGGGAAGTCAAGCCTGTCGATGTTTTTAACTAAAAGAGTGATCTCCGTGACATTACAACATGCCAAGGAGATGCGGCATGATGCCTGTGCCGTCAATGGAGCCCACGGAGTTGCGCAAGGATGGTGGCGGTAATTTGAATAAATTCGGGATACCACCCAGGATCAACATAATGGTCCCTCGGTTCAAAGTAGGGCTGTCAACCGTACCGTATACGGGCTACGTCCGTACTCCTTACGGTAAGTATACGGCCTCGGATCGTACGTATTTTAGCCGTACTCACCTGTTTGAGTCCCCTTGTCGGTAGGGTAGCCACTACGGCCGTATACGGGTCAAGACGGGTTGTACGGGACAATGTAGCATGGAAATACCAGGCTTGTGGCCCAGGAATTCACTCAAAAACCTGGAATAGACTTCAGTAACATGGGTCCATTCGCACCCGTTATGTGATTTGAGACGTTACGTACCCTAATTACCAGGCCTAACCAAATGCTGATACGACTTATCAGACTTACCCTGGACTTACCTGCTTACGGGGTTTTTTTAATACCTTTATTGAAGGTTACTCGGCCAGAGCAGGCTATCGGGGCATAAGCACTGAACCGGACTATCCAATTATCTCTTTGTGACTCAGCTGTGGCTCTGGCGTTCTCTTTAAAGCTTAGCAGCCAAAAATTAAAATTCCATTCTGTGTCACGGTCACAGTGACATGGAACACTGTCTCATCTAAAGGCGTCTCGTGTATTTATAGAGGAGTCGGGATATCGTATTACCAACAACAAGGCAATGAGGGGATGTGCATAGTGAGTCAATTATTCCATTATCACGGTCTAGAATCTAGATGGCTTTAATCACATTGGCCGCGTAGTAGGGATAAATAATTACTCCTCATATTTGACCATGTCTCAGGCTAACCCTAGATGCCTTCTTAGAGCGCTTTTCTCAAACCGGGGGACGCGCAAGGTACCATTCGATCCATTTAGTTATATTGACGCTCAGCGTCCCCTACGACGATGTTCTTCCGGTGCTGATTTTGGACATTTTGGTGGCTTATCGATGACGAGAGGACGCTTGACCCTTCAGTCGAGCACCAAACCCGAACACTACGTAGATCAGCAACTTCGTGTATAGACTCTTCTCGACTCCTCTGCTTTAATCGTCTATCTCCGTCGCCGAACCATACAACTGAACTGTTGCGTTATTTCCCTTCTCTCTCCTCTGCCGTTGACATTTCAGACATCTAGGACGTTCTACGGGGAACTGTGATGTTTCATTTTCTCCGTCTGAATCTGTATTTTGATCTTTCAAAATTACGATGTTTCAAAGCTACGATGTCATAAGACTTCAACAGTAGTCGCACTGTTGTCACATATGCTTTCTGTGCTCACACTGATTGACTCGCATTGCAATCTAACCATTCGTGCACTTCGTAGTTCATACAAGTATTGTTTCAGGGACTATTCCTTGACAGTGGATTCCTCGATATCACCATGAAGTTCGCGAAGTTCGCCTCTGTTTCCGCTTTTTGTCTCATCGTCTCTCTTGCTAGAGCCGGTACAATCCATGTGGCACACAGCATCCCTGGTAATATACAGAAGCTCTACAATGCCGTCAAGCATGGAGGTTGTCAACACTACATTCACAACAACCATACCCTCAGTGATGGCGAGGGTAACAGGGGTAAGACTTCCGGTTCTCCTTGGTACAGATATACGCTGACCCACCAGATCGGCCATGCAGGGTTTGGCTTTTGCACAGACTACGAGGATCAAGGATTTATCTACCTTGCAGGTCCTGGCGAACTTGGCGATATGGATGTCGACTGGCAAGCGCTTGATGTATACTTCTGATTTGCGTTTGCTGATTGTTTGTTTGTAAGTGATGGAAAGGAGAGCTGCTCGCACGACGGAGACCATCAATCCGGTACAGCTTTCGATTCAATTCTATCTCGTGATTGTTTCCACCTGTTACTTCGTTAGCCAATTTAAGTTAATTGCAATTATTTAGGTGGACGCTATGGGATTTCGAAGCTAGATCCCTTGATCCACTCTTACAGTGTTCTCGGGACCTGCCACGTTCCTGTAGACAAACCGTCCGGGGGTCCAGTTCCACCACTGTCAACAGTGGCTGTCGTTTGCAACAATCAACTATTTTACAGTGTATTTGGCGATACGAATGGTTGCGATGATGCAGATTTTACCGGAGAGGCATCTTATGCACTTGCTAATGTGAGCGTTTAAACACACCTATTTATGTTTACTGTAGTCAATAATATTCCGAACTATAGTTGTGTTTCCCTGGCCACGGATTAAATGGAGACAAAGGATATACGGGCCATAATATTCTCTGTGAGATAACTGTTTGCTCGGAAAAAGACGCATTTTGCTTACGAACACGGAAATAGACATTGCATTCATGGCCGATGATGCGGTTCCAGGACCTGATGGTGCAGATTGGCAAGCGAAAGATAGGAACACTTTCGAGACTTCGTTGGCAAAGTTTGGGGGGAAACTAGTCTCAAGCATTAAGGTGAAGAGTTGAGCTGACCTTGGTTACGGAAATCCGTAAATTCCTGGGTGAAATTGTTTTTAATGGTACTACCTTTTCAGTTCTCTCATTGATTGTACTAGTACTTCTGCTGGAATCCAAGATATATATTCTTCAGGAAGATGGGATTCAAGTTATAGAGTGCATTCACAACCCTCTTAAGTGCCTCGCTTCAGCTGCAATTCAAAATTTCACTGAAGCAGTCAAATAAGCACCGATTTTGTTTAGTGACCACCAATGAGACTACATGCTAATATATATAAAATTCAATCTTCACCATTGAATGTTCCTTGGTACAAGGGGTCTGTGCAGTTATACTAGGCCTACTTTTAGATCCAGATCTGATTATTAGTACAAAAGTTTGAGCTTACCTTCACCTTCACCTTCACTACATCTTCAAGGTTAACCATTACTTTCCTAGATGAAGGTTATGGTATCTCATCACTAGATGCCCTGATCCACTCTTACAGTGTCCTCAGGACCTGCCATGTTGCTGTAGACACACTGTCTGGGGGGGGGGGGTCCAATTCCACCACTATCAACTGTAGCTGTAGTTTGCAACAACCCACTATTTTACAGTGTGGATATGAACTGTTGCAATGATGTGGATGCCACTGGAGAGGCATATTATGCCCTTGCTAATGTGAGCATAATAAATTTGGATATATCTTTGACCATCCTTCTGACACTTTGAATTACAGTTGTGTTTCCTGAGTCAGGAATTAGATGGAGGGCAGGGGTATATTGCTCATGATATTCTTTGTGAGATTATCCACATTAGCAGAAATGTGTTTGCTAACTGGCACCAGAATAGATATCACATTCAATGATACTATCCCAGGATCTGACTCTGCAGATTGGAAAGCAAGTGATAGCAAGAATTTCAAGAATTCAGTAGCTAAATTTGGAGAAAAACTGATCGTGGGCATTACAGCAAAGAACTGAGTAGACCCTGGTGGTGGGAACCAAAGGTTCCATTAAATATGGGGCAGCTATCTATGGAATATTTATTATGTAGGCAATGTAAAGTACCTGGTGCAGAGGCGGCACTTATTTTAAAGATACATGTGTGTGAAATAGCAATAATAGCCATTGAATCAATGCACCCACCCAAAGAATTTGAGGAAGGCATTCAACTAAGGTGAGCTTGACACTGGGTGGACAGTCAACCAGGAGCCATCCAATTGCAAACTAGTTATGAGTCCTTAAATGCTAATTTAAGACTTGTTCTTTTAACCCAGGTTTCTAAGTGAAATTCAGATCCCTAAGATTTCCATCATATATTGTAGGAATCTCTTTTACTTACCATGCAACTGAATTTTGTAGTCTCCATTAACTGAGTTTCAAAACCAACACATATTTTCAATATAAATGGAAAATATGTAACTCTGAAATGAAATGACCATATAAGCAAACCCACAGATCAAAACTGCTTGGATTAAAATCAAAATTGCCATAAAAATGGTCAGAGTTTGAAACTTAGCCAAATGCAACAAGTCAGCATGTCTCTCTTGTCTGCTACAAGCATGCAACTGACCACAAATAGGGGCTTACCCAGCCTATCAGTGGGCTGCAGGGAGGGTTGGGAGCGGGTAGAGGGGGGATGGGAGTGAGTGGGGAGAAAAGGAGAAGCAGTGCAGGTAAGCACAACCACCACCACCCACCATACTACCTCACTCCCCATGCCAACCCTCTAAGTTAGCATGGGAGGGGGACCTGTAACCTCACAGCATCCCCCTCCACCTTCTGCAGCCCCATTTCAGCCTGCAACCAAGCCACAGCAGCTCAATTGCAGGTTTTTGGCCCAAACCCCTCCCTCACATTTCGTGAGTGCACAGCTCCACCACCACCACCACCTTGTACGCACCACCATGCAACCCCTATGCACTACCCACCATTGCTGTTTTACACAGTGTGCCCTAAACCAAGCCGCAATGGCACAGTTTTAGGTTTTGGCCCCAACCCCTCCCCACCTCGTATTTCGCAAGTGTGCAGCCCCACCACCACCACCACCACCTTATAAGCACCACCTCTATGCACCATCCCCCATTGCTGTTTCGCATGGTGTGGTTTTGGGTTTTGGGCCCAACCCCTCCCTGCCTTGCATTTCATGAGCGTGCAGCCCCACCACCTCATATGCACCACCACACCACCCTTACACACTGTCCCCTTTCACTGTTTTTCACAGTGCACCCAAAATCAAGCCACAGCAGCTTGGTTTTGGCTTTTTAGCCCAAACCCCCTCCCCTGTCTCGCTGATACACTCGCAGTGTGTATATCAATGAAATCAATCAAAAATATAATACTGCTGTGTTGTGGACTGAGGGGTGTGAGTGGGTGAGTAACCCTTCCTATAATGAGTGAGATGAGATAAAATAAGTTTTTACAATGTGTGTGATAGCTAGTGTTGCCACAGTTGCGACCGATGTTTTTCAAATAAATTGATTTAGCGTGAGAAATAAAATTGGTAAAATTGCCAAAATATTTGTGAAGACAGAGGACCCCGAAAACCGAGGGGTTATTTAAGGGGCTGAAACATTTAATGCCCTGGTTCCTGAGTTATTTCCAATCTGACTGGTTTGAGTCAATCAGCTAATTGGAAATAACTCGGGAACCAGGGCACTAAATGTTTCAGCCCCTTAAATGACCCCTCGGTTTTCGGGGTCCTCTGTCTTCACAAATATTTTGGCAATTTTACCAATTTTATTTCTCATGCTAAATCAATTTATTTGAAAAACATCAGTCGCAACTGTGGCAACACTAGTGATAGCACCAAGCAAAGTGCAATTAGTGAACATGGGTGCAGGAGTGAGAATGCAGGAATGCAAGAGTGAGAGCAAGAATGCAGATGCAAGAATACGAAACCAAGAGCACAGGAGTGGGAGCAGAGTCTAACTTAATAACACAGTATCAAGGTTGAGAGACAAAGTCCAAGGTCTAGGAACGAGTTCTGAGCTGCAACAATATTCTGACATGAGGGGTGAAGTTCTACTTGTTTTTCTGGTATGTACAGGGGAGTATATATATAATGTAAAAATTTAAAATAAAAAGCTTAAATTTTACCGCTTGCACAAAGGACCGGAGACACACACAAAAGTTCAACCTTCAAAACTACCATATGTGGCTCACAAACACCTGTTCAGTAGTCATGTGACCTCCATGGTATGTCTGAAGTGCCAGGCCAACTCAATGCTGAAGTGATCCTGCTGACACTTCCTCACAACTTTTATGTGCTGATGTGCCACATATGGATTGTAAAATTTCTGGGGGTGCTGCACAGTACTAAATTGAGGATTGCAATGCATGTGAGATGTCAGCTGAAAGCTAAAATCATTGGAAATGCATAGAAATGATCAGAAATGAGATGACACTGTGTTAATGAGTTGGAGAGAGCAGAGGTTGTAAGCTTTGTTTGTACATGTTTGGCTCTTCCAGGGCATGGTTCAGACTCATTTAATAGACACACAAATTCCATTCCATCATCATAGCAATCAATTCTCATTCTTTTCTCTTTGTTCTCACCACTCCACATGGTGATGACAGCAATTCTTATCTTCAGCACTGTCTTTCCTTTATTGTGTTTTCTCTGTATGTCAGAACCCAAAACCCAGAACCAACAGCAGCAGAGCCAACAGCAGTACCCAGCACCCAGTTCCCTAACAGTGCCTGTCATTCAAATCACACCACTGCCTTGCACACAAGCTTCCCATTGTACAAATCTACAACAACTGTGGAATACACAGGGTCAATTTACAAGTAACACAGCCACCATGATGCTTCATCTAGCAGTCTTCACACCTGAAGAGTCACCAGCAGGGACCCTCAGCTCACTACCTGCCTCATCAACCTCATCCAGTATCAACCTCATCATCCATTGCCTTTTCAGATCTTCTGTATTTGACAGACACACCTGCGATGGTTCAGTCTGTACAAGTGAGGAGTTGGTGAGATCCCTGGTGATACGTCAACATCAGGAAATTGGTGAGAAAATAATATAGCATTATAAGACATTAAAATATAAATAATACCTACAATAACTATCATTCTGATATACCAAATGATAAAGCTATATTTGACATGCTTGTGTTGGTAAGTCTCACAATCTCTGCCAAGTTTGGCAGGATCACCAATTCTGGTATTCAGTTGCAATTCCATACAATAGAATATCTGACTGTGTTAGACTGATGGGTCATTCTCAAAAACAGAAAAAATGATTCCTTATTACACAGGCTGATTCTTTTGTCTTTATCTGCTCTCATCTTATCTGACTCAATTTATCTTAAGTTACTTATTTTGGTCTTATCTTAGTTAACTTAAATTTGCTTACTTAATCTTAATCTCAGGTCACTTATTACTTAATTCTCAGGAAATCTCACAATATGCTATGTGAGAATTGAGAGGGCACAACCAAATTTTTGTATTTTGTTCAGGTGATGGGTGCCGGCTGAATGTGTGTGCCTGTTTTCATAGCAGTCTTTACCAAAATGGCAATGACTTGCCAAGTACTACCATCTAGACATCCAAATGCAAGTGAATATAAATAATTATAAGATACTCCCAAGTATAGCACAGCATTGATAAGGTTTTATCAAATTTGTGTTGGAATTACCAAAGATGGTCTTGCAATGTCTAAATGATAACAACTGATATAGGTTGGCAAGTCTTTCATCATAATTTCTACCTATGCTAATTCTATATTTAAAGATACAATGTGGCATCGGCCAGATTTAGTGCTATCAAATCTATCTGGTCATACCAGTGACATGCCAATTTCCTGATGAAGTAACATGAATGGGGATAGGGATCCAGTGGACACAGTAGTACGGTGGGTTGCCTGTTTGACAGCTGGCAAGTGATGCAGGCATTAAAGATGGGAACACTAGAATGTTGACAGTGGAATTGAGATGGAAGTAGCCAAAATTGTATCTTTTTTAAAAAAGTGGAAGGATGCCTAGGCATCCGACACTAACAAGTGAAGTCAGACAAGCTAAAGAGAATTGTGTTATGGATTGCAATCTAAGAGTAGGAGTACAAGCAGGAGCAATCTAAAAGTGAGACGAAATGAAAGGCTTAAATAGTAAGTAAGATATACAAATAAGGAAATACAGATATAAATGGAATAAATGTGACACCAACATTACAGTGGCCTCCAGATTAATCCAACCATGTCCAGGACCAGGATGAAATTTAAAAAATTAGATGACTAGACAATAACATCTATTTAATGTACAAGAAGTCTGACACCCAATGCATTGCTCAACATCCTAGCAACACAATGTGATAATCAGTGAATCACTGGAATTGAAAAAAAAAATCATTATAGCTAGCATATACAATGTCATTGTAAGAAAAATGGGAGGTTGTTCTGAAACCTCTGATTGGCTAATAAGGTGCATTGATGTGGACATGAGCTCTGAGGCCTGAGTGCTGAGATCTGACAGCTGAGTATGTAGCATGCATCAGACATGGGAACACATGGATCATCAATAGGGATTCATAAGCTCTGCTTGGGTGTATTATATAGATGGAATGTGAAACAATCAATATCAGTCAACACTGGATGAGTTCCAAGAATAGACTTCTAAAAAGCTTTCACAACTGCTACAACAAAGCCAAAGCAGATTTCAAATAAAGGGGTGAGTCTTACAAGTTATATTCTGTACTAGACTTGTGTTTAATGTATGGACAATGCAACCTGACTATGACAGACTTTCATGTACACATGTCCTGGAACCTATCACATCAGAAATACATGGACGACATTAGTATGACCTCCCTCAATGATCTACTGGGTCATGAGATAGAGATAGAAAATGCCAAAGCCTAACTACTCTTGCAATTAGATGAGTTGAACAACTCACCTGTACACATCTGTATTTGCATAGCTGAGATTTGGGATGTGAACCAAGATGCCATCACAAGTAACCTTCCAGATGAAACACTAGCTGCTATTTTCAAGGCAGGCCTAGCCCTGACTAAGCAGTCTTATGTTTTATCATGGTATTCCCCATGTATAGAGTGAAACAAACCAACTGAAATTCTTGTGTCATTAGTATCAAGGTGGAGGAGGAATGTGGCTTTGCAGACATCTCAATTATGGACATATCTATGTATTAATGTATTGAAATTTACTGCTGGAGACATGCTTGATCTGTATCTTTTCAGATCAAAGTTGTGTTTGCTTGATATCACATTCACTTAGCTCAGTCATGATGAATGAAGTTACAATCTTGACCCTGATTTCAATACCAATAACTTTACATAGTGCCTGAAACAACTTGTTCCACATGCAACACATTGGTGACAATTTATTATAGAAGGTGTGAGTGTTGTACCAGATGCATCTCATCTATTCTCTCCTCTCACTGGATTGTATGTTCCAGCTCTTGAGAGAATGGTGATTGATAGTCCCAGAGGTACTCTCCACAGGCACACCTTGTCTGTTCTACATAGAACTTATGGATGTATACCTCATACCTCTTCTCAATATGGTCACATCTCTCAAGCTCAGGACTTGTCATAGTCAACTGAGCTCTGCTGGCTTTAGTCACCTAATGTCCACACATGTGATCATTGACACATCTGTTCATAGATGTGGAAATAGTGGGCATATCCAATCTTGCCACCACTGCCCATCAAAGTCCTCATATCAAATTACACTCTGCTCTTTCACTGGATTTGAAGTTAGATTTGTCAAGGATGAAACCATCTGTTGGAGCCTTGTGTTTCCTTAACTTACCCACACTTAAGTCTTTAGCAATTCACAGTATATTACGAGTCCTTAAATGTTAATTTAAGACTTGTTCTTTTGTTCTTTTAACCCAGGTTTCTAAGAATTTTTATCATACTAATGTGAGCACCAGCAACCGTGGGAGCCATATTTTACTTACTGTGTGAATGTATTTTGAAGACTTGGTTAACTGAGTTTCAAAACTGATGATATAAAAGGAAATTTCAGCAACTCTTGAAATGCTATGGCCTCAGAGCAAGACCCAGAGATTGTATTTGCTCCAAATAAAAAATTATTATTATGTATGTGGGTATGAGAAGTACAGATTTAAATTATAATGATTTTAGGAGGCCTGTAGGATGTGCTATAAAGCTGTCAAGAGCTTGTTTTGGCTGTTGAGAATGCACTTTCCCTTTTGCACGGCTAAACGATCACAATTGCACAAGGATAAAATATTTTCACATTCCTGGGCATGTAGGGAGTGTATTTTAATAATTTCAGAATTATAGCCATTTTGTAGAAGGTGCTACAAGGTTGACGAAAGTACGCAGCATTAAAGCCACATAAGTCCGAACCCATCCAAACACAAACAAATCAACCGAGTCTTGCGTTCTCTTCTTCATCCCTCAAACGCAAATGAACAAAACCAGTGCCTGGCCCACCTGGGGGGTTTATAGGATGGTGATGTGAGGGTAGGGGGAGTGGAGAGTAGAAAAAGAAATGGGAAAAGGATGGGGATGGGGAGATAAAAAGGTGAGTGTATCCAACCCATTCTCCCTGTCTACAGCTTATCTGGTGCCCCAACCCCCTCAAGCCAGGTTTCCCCCACCCCAGATGGGACCCCACTAGCGAATAACAAGCCCTCCTGCCATGTGTTCACCAAAACCAAGCCCTAGCGGCTCGGATTTCAGTTTTTGGCCCAACCACCTCCCCCTTGTGCGCCGCTCGATTGCACACCTCCACCACCTCAAATCGACTTCATCCCACCCCCAGTAGGTCCCTTCGATCCAACGACGAGCCCCCCCGCTGCATGTTTGCTGAAACTGAGCTTTGGCAGCTCGGATTTCAGATTTTGGCCCAACCACCTCCCCCCTCACGCGCCGCTCGATTGCACACCCCCACCACCTCAAATCAACTTCAACCCACCCCAAGTAGGTTCCTTCGATCCAATGATGAGCCCCCCCACAGCGCATTCACCAAAACCAAGCCCCAGCAGCTCAGATTTCAGATTTTGGCCCAACTACCTCCCCACTTGCGCACCACTTGATCGCGCACCTCCACCACCTCAAATCAACTTCAATCCACCCCCAGTAGGTCCCTTCAATCCAACAACAAGCCCCCCCACTGCACGTTCGCTGAAACCGAGCCCTGGCACTTCAGATTTTAAATTTTGGCCTAACCACCTCCCCCCTCATCCACCACTGAATTGTGCACCCCACCACCTCAAATCTACTTTACCCTGCCCCCAATAGGTTCCCTCCATCCAAAAACAAGCCCTCCTTGCTATGCGTTCACCAAAACAGAGCCCCAACAGTTCGGATTTCAGATTTTGGCCCAACCACCTTCCCCCTTGCGCGCCACTCGATTGCGCACCCCCACCACCTCAAATCAACGCTATGCATTCACCGAAACCAAGCCCTGGTGGCTCAATTTCTTTTATCTTTGTTTTTTTTGGGGGGGTTTTTTTGGCAGGATTTCCTTCTTCTTTGTTATAAATATATATTATTTATTGTAGAACTAGCAGACAACTATGGGCACCTGTTGCATGTCTTTATGTCAATAATAATATATGTTTATTGTGTTTTTCTTCAACTTGAGTGCGGACAATGCATCACGTGACTTAAGTTCAACCCACCCAGGAATTGTTCACCTTTTGAAACTCTGCAGAGCGTGCTGCCGCTCCTTTTCCTCCTTGTTTTCTCCCATCATCATCCACTTGGTGGAGTGGGCCATTGCTTTGCATGGTATGTACAAGTCAGCTTTGGTTTTTGTTTCAATTTTAAAATAGAAGAACTTGCACATAGTGGGCTGTGAATGTGACATCTGGGACATAACAGCATGTTTACTTTTGCCAGAATTAAAATACTATTATGAAAAATAAATAAATGTTATACCTTTGACTATCAGAGATGACCCAAGTGAGAATTAGATTCCAGAATTATTTATTCAAGGGAGACAAAATAATAAGCCATCACCTAGAACATAACAGGATATATATATATTTCTTGCTGACAGGATTGAAATGCTACTGTGGACAAAAAAGTATTATTGCTGCACTTTTGGCTACTGGAAACAACCCAAGGGAGAATTAGATTTTAAATTATCTATTTCAGGCAGATGAAAAAATA